>JASANA010011237.1:0-11992 GCA_030248095.1 Ptycholaimellus sp. GST1_10
TGTGTCAAAAAGTACTTTTTTCTTTTCCAATTATCCACCCCCCAAACGAAAATTTTTCCAATTGTCCCCCCCAAATGAAAATTTTCCCAATTGCCCCCCCCCAAATGAAAACTTTTCCAATTGCCCCCCACAAATGAAAACTTTTCCAATTGTCCCCCCCCCCCCCCCCCAAATGAAAACTTTTACAATTGTCCCCCCCAAATGAAAACTTTTCCAATTGTCCCCCCCAAATGCCGATATACCGATTTGAGCACCGATTGAGCACCTTGAAACATGGTTAGGAGATTTGGGGGGAGGGGCAACGATTTGGGGGGGGGGCAATGCCATGAGGGGGGGGGCAGGCTCGCCGTGGGGGGGGATTGTGGGAGTCAGCCATGATAAGAAAGAACCCTATCGTTTTTGGCAATTGATTCAAGAGAGCTTTACTGAGAAGGTCAAATGTCTCGGAAACGTAGTTACCCAAAAATTTTGACCCCTCTTTTTTATATATTTTTTCGAAACTAGACATAATTATTAGTGTGGAAGTGGTGTGAAAAGTTATAAGCTGATAGAATCAAAGCCATTTTTAACGCATTTTATGAGCAGATTTTTTGTTCCAATATATACTCCATCAAGATTGGCATGGTATTGTAACAAATGACAAACAAATGACCAAATCACAGTTCAGTAAACAGGGGGTGTGGCGGTGAAAGTTATTTAAATTTGAGTAGTTGGAAGTATTGGGGAAGACTATTGTAAAGACCCGAGCTTCGCAGCTCTATTTTTTTAATTTTTTTAATCTATTAGAATTATTATAAAGTGGGTTAAACTAACCCAAAAAGTGTCTCTTATCTATATTTTACCAGTGATTGAAGTAGGGGAAATTTTTATTCAGCTTAGTTTGAATTCTACTTGCGACTAAAGTGGATGAAATTTTTTCTTAGCAAAGAAATAAGTTTTATACCTTGGATTGTGAACTTTGTGCACTGTAAAAATTAGCGTCAGTCCAATGTAAAACTGGATTAATTAATGATAAGAGAGCACCTTACTTTAATGGCAATTGATTTGGTCAAAATGTAGTTTACTCCAAAGTTTTAAGAAAATTACCCATTAGATGAAAAATAATTTTTTTTTAAATGTTAAGTCCGAAATTTTCCGAAAACTGCAATTCCATTTCTATTCCTGAATTCCATTCCTATTCCTATTCCTCAATTATCCATTTTTTTAGCCATATTTTCATTCCTCGTCTAAATTTTTTGCACTTCTTGTTTTCTCCAAGCATAAAATTTGTTTCAGTATAAAATTTTTGCATTTCTTGTCTGTTGAAAAGTATCAAACTAACTACATAGGGTTATGTAATGGACAATTCTACATCGATTAATATACAAGACTAAAATGCTACAGCATGAGCAGTTTATGAATTGTCAATCATCAAAAAGAACTAGACTAGGTGTGACAAAATCGAGACAAATTTTGTTTCAAATTTTTTTGAGTTAAAATTTTAACAGGTTCATCTACAAAATCCACTGATTATTCATAAGCAGACGGCAGTTTTGGCATAAAGAGGACAAAAATTAGTGAAATATAAAATAGAAAATATAACTAGTGAAAAAAACATGTCAAACTGTCCTAGGGCGCGACAGCGCCCTAGTTATGAATGGGTGATCGAGTTTTTGGGACTTTCATGTCACGAGTTTGAGCTCCTCGGGTATTGGTTGAAACCTAGGACATATATATATATCAATCGAAAGCTCTATTTGAGATCTCGATGAACAAAATCGTGAAATTTTGATTTTGGCCCTGGTATTTTAGAAATTTTGAAAAAACGTGCAAAAAATGGCATAAAAAATGACATCTTCGAATTTGAAGTGTTCCCATTTAAGAACAAAAGCGAAATTCGAAAATCCAAGAATTACGTGTTTGAGCAATTTGTTTCAGCTATCCAATGGTGTTAGTTTTGGCATAGGTTTTTTGGAGGCATTTCTCAATCAATTCACGTTTGTGGAGCACATTTTGTTCGATTCTGTCCTCTACCCATTAAGTGATGTTTCAATGCAGTGAAACTGCGCAGTTTTACATGTTCGGCTGTTAAATAGGTTTACTACCGAGCTGGCAGGGAATTATTCTCACGGGAATCGCAGTTTCTGTTTTGCAGTATTTTTTGTTTCAATCGGGTCCAAACTATGATACGTGAATAATCAATAAATAAATTCTGATTAATATATGCAAAAAACATAACAAGTTTTGATCAAAATTTGACAGAAATAGGTCACATCATAAAATTTGAAAAAAGATATTTTCCACCCAGTTGCGCTTTAACACAGCCCCGGGCACTGGTCGATTTTCAGTTCAATTTTTATTTAGTCTTTTTCAATCATTTTTCAGAAAAAAAATCTTCTGATTTTTGCAAATATCAACTAGAAATTGTCATTTTTTATTTCCTGCACCATCGTTTGAGCCCTATTGGAACAGTAATACTGCAAAAAAAAGCTGCCATTCCCGTGAGAATAATTCCCTGCCAGCTCGGTATCTAAATTGATGCTCAGGCAGTCCTTCCTAGGATGTGACAGCTCGCTAGGTTTTGAATGGGTAGCGATGGAATTCCTAGGGCGCAACAGCACCCTAGTTATGAATGGGTGATAGAGTTTTTGGGTGGTTGCATGTCACAAGGTTCAGTGCCTTAGATGTTGAATGAAACCATGGACATTTATACACAATCGACTGTTTGAAGCCTTTTTCATGTGGCAAGTAAATATTAAATATCTCTTCCACATGGCCAAGATCTAGACAAGTCTAAAATGCTACAGCATGAGCCGCTTATGAATTGTCAATCATCAAAAAGAACTAGACTAGGTGTGACAAAATCGTGATGAATTTTGATTAATATTATAAACCATTTTGAGTTAAAATTTTAACAGGTTCATCTACAAAATCCACTGATCATTCATAAGCAGGCGGCAATTTTGGCACAAAGAGGACAAAATTAGTGAAAGATAAAATAGAAAAAATAACCTGTGAAATAAGAAAATATGTTAAAATGTAAGTAAACAAACCTTTGAAATATGATAAAAAATTTTCTGAATTTTTAGGCATGATGAAATAATAAATTTACTAAATGAGGCGTAACAAGAAAACTCAGCAAAATTGAAATTAAATCAAAAATAGAATGCTGGCAATATTCAACATGATCAATTTTCATTCGAATCTGAATCACGCTTCAATTTTGACATGAATTTTCAACATTTTATACTGTTCTATAAATAAGTAGGGTTCAAAAATATCTTTTAAGCAAAAACTGAAGACAAAACAAAAATGAAATAATCAGGGTGACGGGGTTCCTGCCATAAATTGCCGCCTGCTTATGAATGATCAGTGGATTTTGTAGATGAACCTGTTAAAATTTTAACTCAAAATGGTTTATAATATTAATCAAAATTCATCACGATTTTGTCACACCTAGTCTAGTTCTTTTTGATGATTGACAATTCATAAGCGGCTCATGCTGTAGCATTTTAGACTTGTAATTTAATGCTTTGAAGTTAAATTGAAGAAGTTTTTCTAGATTTTTGGGCATGATGAAAAAATTATAAATTGACAAAATGAATCATAACCAAATAAAACAAATAATATTGAAATTTAATCATAATTAGCTAAGGTGAAGTTAAATTTTGCTGGCATTCGAAATATGATCAATTTTTATTATTATTATCATATGAAATATGATCAATCATGCTTTAATTTTGACATATTTTTATTTTGTAACAGACTTAAAAATAATTTAGTAAAATTCAAAAATAACTTATCATTTAAGCCAAAACTGAAAGACGAGACTGAAACTGGAATAATCTAGGTAAAAGGATTCCTGCCATAAATTGCCGCCTGCTTATGAATGATCAGTGGATTTTGTAGATGAACCTGTTAAACTTTTAACTCAAAATAGATTTAAATTTAAATCAAAATTTGTTTCGATTTTGTCACACCTAGTCTAGTTCTTTTTGATGATTGACAATTCATTAGCTGCTCATGCTGTTGCATTTTAGACTTGTCTAGTTTTTAGATCCTTTTTTGCGCGGCCGAAGGCACAGCCGATAATTCCTTGTTTGCCTAGCTAAAGTTTGACTTTGTTTGAAAATTAAAATAAATAACGGGAAAAGAAACAACTTGTTGCGCTATTCTGGCATTGATGGCACTGTCGTAATTAATCAATCGGCATGCATGCAGACAAGTCGAAAGTGGAACTGGGAAAGGCTGATGTATCTGGGGTGTAATGGGATTGGAGGCTGGGGCAGTGTGGCTGTGAGTGGCTGGTTTGTAGGTACGCGAGGGTCAGCGCGCACTGCAGCCACTGTCTTACCCCCCATCCCCTCCACCCCTCCTACCCATCATGCCTATCTGCATTGCATCAACAATGAAGGCACACTCTTTCTCTCTAACCGTCAATTTATTACTTTGCAGTTCTCGTGCGCGTTAGTTTGCCTTTTTCCGCCTTTTAATAGGAATTCTTATGACGCTAAAATTAAGGAATTAAAATTAAGGAAATTAAAATTTGTAAGGAATCCTATCAACCTTTCCTGCAGCTTGGATTGAGGAAGTGGATTTAATGGTTTTGGAGCAGGTCAGAAGGTCAGAAGGCATTGAGAAAAGAGGGAGAGGAGTGCAGGAGAGGGGCGGGGGCACACTTGAATTTTCACTTAGCGCCGGTGGGTGTTGTTGGCGTTTGAAGTGGGGCAGAAGGGGGATGGGAGGTGGGGGGGGGGGCTGATTTAGTAGAAGAGGGTGGAAGCAAAGGGATGAGTCTGGATGCCCTCTTCTTGCCAGATCTTCCAGGCGAGGCCGCGTGTGTGTTTATTCTAGCGGCGACGGACTGGAAGCGCCGCCTCTGGACCAACTCCCTCCTCCCATCAGCCCTACACACACCCTCCAACCCTCCTCATCCTCTTTACCGCTCCCACTTTCTCCGCTTCCGCTCAGTCCCGCATCAAAGCGTTTCATTTCCATCTATTTTGTATTTGCCTCGTGGTAGCATTGTTTTTCAACTCTGAATAGCTATTCATATGAGGCAAGGAAGGAGGTAGGGTGGTTGAGTGAAGTGAGGAAGAGAGATGGGGTAGGGTAGGGGGTGGGAGGGTAAGATGAGTGGCAAACTGCTTAGGGAGAAGAGGCTGGCTCCGAAGATGCCCAAAGCCCATTTGCAGGACACGGCTTAAATGAGATTAGCCGGCCTTTCATGCGGCCAGCATATTCCCTTGCCCTATATTTAAGACCGTCCCTAATTCACCTACATTAGGTGAAAATTGATACCCATCCGCATTTGTAGCATTGCCAGTTCGCAATGAACACATTTTTGCGATGACATATGTGCGCCGTAAAATGGATGTTTTGACTAAACGCGTATAGTGCTTGACTGACGACGGGGAGGAAATAGGAGAAGTAGGGTTTTTGGTTGCTCATCGACTCGTAAGGGGCGTTGATGCCTGGCTGAGAGTGGAGCTGAATAGGCTGAATTATGCTGAATGTTGAATTTTTTCCGCCTGTTTGCACAAGCCACCAACAGAAGTTCCTCTCAAGCACGCTCTCAGCTCCCGAGTTTCGCCCATAAGTGTCATAATTATTGTTTGTGGGTCGACTTCAATTTATTAACAACCATTTATCAATTTATTTCCTATGATATAATTATTATAGTTATTTCCTGAAAAATTATTTCTTCACAACTCAGAAATGCAAATTGTAGTAATATATTTCTAGATGCGATGAATATAGCTCTAGAATGTGGGGGTTGCGGAAGACGCGGAGTGGCCAAGGACGGGGCCTCCAAAGACTTCATCTGGTGCCGTGACTGTGCCAAAACTCTCTGCCGGTTCTACTCATTCCCTTTCCTCTATCCTAAGCAAGGTCTGGCAATAGGTCATGTGGGGAGTCGGTGAGCCACGGCGGCGGCCACCGCTGGACAGCCTGGCAGGACTGGGACGTCCTCAAAAGCACTGCGCTCGCCTTCGAGGTTACTACTGCCCCTCAAGACTATTATCCTTCAGAATGTGACTGCCTTACTTTTTAATGATTTCGATAAATTTCAGCCTCATCTCAGTATTCTGATGGTGCTTGATTGAGGCTCGGTGCGCGAGACGCAGCCGACTGGCGGCCCGGGAGGAGAAAGGGCTGAAGGAGTTCCTGCTGGAGGTTCAGTGGCGCCTGCTCGGTCGCCTTCAACGGGAGCTGGACCGCCGCAACGAAGCCGACAAACGCCGCATCAAAGCCTTGGCCAAGGTCACCTCACCCCACCAGTGAGCCCAAGTGATAGCAGTGACGTGTTTGAGGCTATGGGGGACGAGACAGGAGCATCGTTGGCCCAGCCTCCCGGCGGCCCCCCAGCCATCGATCGCACCCTCACCGACGCCGACCTCACCAGGTTCGCTCTGAGGAGAGAGAAGGCCAGGAAGGCTTCAGAAGGAGAAATGATGGTGCAGGATGTGCTCGGAGAGTGTGAAGGTGGAGGGTAGTCTGGAGACGGCGCTGTTGGGTGAGCCATTGTCGGAGTCACCGATCCTGGAGCCAGGTCGAGGCTTCGCTCTGCTGCCGCCCAACTTCACGCCCCGTGCCTTCATCAACCTCTTGGAGGAAAGCCTGAGGCAGGAGCGCCGAAACTGTCCTCCCCCTGGTGCCCCTCACCCTTTTTTCTCCCACCCCGTTACTCTCCCGTGTCATTCTAGCTGCTACCAGTGGGCTGGCCGGAAGCTTGGACAGTCTTGGCTTCGGTGCTGAGGCACCTTTCAACCTGTCCACCTCAACTCCATTGGACGAGGAGACCGACAACCGTATCCGCCCCCAGAAGCATCCTTAGAAGACCTTGCAACTTCCTATTCTCCAGGTTCCCCATCTCGCCAGTTCAGCTTCCCCCTGGAGCCCAGCGTGAACATCAGCAACCGCTCTTCCCAGAAGTACGCTTCATTTCACTCCCATTCATTCCTCATATCTCCGGATTTGCTGCTGCAGTGAGCGGCACGAAAGCCTGGACTCCCTCAGCGTCGCCCAGCCCCTTTCCGCACAGCGAAACGGGGCCTCTTCGACCTCCATCGGTCGCTCCTTCCGCGAGGTCTCCCTCAGCAGATTCCCCCCGCCTCCTCCTCCCAACCAACTCCTCCCCAACTCCACCTCCATGCACCAACATTCGGTCCTTTTTGATCCCCTTCGCTTCTCAACAGAGTCATCAAAGCTGAAAGAGGTTGAAGGCTGCGGAGGATTTGAATGCGTCCTCCAGTCCGATGCCAGTGCGGACGCCGGGGACGCCGAGTCCCAGCTGGGACAGCGACGGTGGAAGCTCCTCGGCGGCTGTAGACGCCTATCATTTCGGCTCCGATTTCCTATCACGGTTTCGCCTCTTTGCCTTTTCGTCCTTTTCTGCAATCACCTAGCTTCCATTCCAAGACCCATCGATGTGGAGACGTTGCCCGGGGATCGCCTGGCCATTTCCGACTCTTACGGCGGCCTATTCATCGCCAGTCGCTCCGGGAAACTCCTTCACCAGGTCATTTTGTCTTCCCTGCCCAGCCCTGGCTTAATTCATGGCTGGCGACTTTTGAGGTTAGCACGGAAGGCTACTCGGCATCCAGCCTCAGCTACAGTCGGAGCGACGATCGCCTCTACGTCAGCCTCCTCAATGCCAAAGGCGTACGCTCACTGCGTGCTGTCTCTGCTACCAACTTACAGTCCTAAACCCTACTCCTACCGGTTTCCTTCAAAGCTGCAATTCATTCAGAATTCTGGACGAGCTCAAAGCTCCAACCCAGCCTAGCATCGACGGATCCCGCACTCGTTGGATTGCCACTTCATCAGGTTCTGTTTCCAATCTTTCTTCTTGATCACTTCCCATTTGTTCTCCTGAAAGAGAATAGTAAATGCTAGTGGGTGACAGGGGGTGATGTGTACGTGGCGACGGGTGATGGAGGGCGGTCGGCGGTGTGGAAGCTCTGCACCCTGAGCTCTTCCTGGCTCACCGTGAAGGACGTGGCGGGGCCCTGCCGATACCAGTACCTTCAGGTACCCTCACAACCCACCCTCCACCCTCCTCCAACACCAGCACCATCATTCTAGGTGGTGGAGGAGTGTGCGGAAAAGGGGGAACACGTCCTGCTGACTGTGGACGGACTGACGGGCGCTGTGCTCCTCCTGGTGGTGGACAGAAAAGGACGCATGCTTGCTGAGTACAACCTAGCTAAGGTTTCCCATCCCCTTCTCCTGCCATCCCTTGGAAGAAAGGATAGGCCGAGAAACTGTGGACAGGCAAGGATGAGGCTGTGTTTTGAGATGCAAGGGCTGAGCAGTGTGGTGAAGTCCCCGGCGTCGGCTGTGGCGGACGCAGACGGGAACCTCCTCGTCGTTGACTACGTCAATGGCAAACTCTGGATTCACCCCAAGGTGCAGCAGCCTTCCCCACCTCCCCTTCCATTCCTTTCACATCCTTCGCTTCAGAGGCCTGCGGAAGAGCCTAGTGGGGAAACTGGCAGTCGCCTTCGCGTCCTCACCGAACTCGGCCCCAAACAAGCTCTCGGCATTGCAGTATGTCTTTCTTTCTATTCCCCCCCTCATCTTCCAAGGGGCTATTTGGCTGGGGATAAGTAGTAGAGAAGATGGTGTTGGGTGTGGGCAAGTAAGGCGTTGTAGGTAAGCGGAGGATGGGCCTACGTTGCCTGCCTGGGCAAGCGACGAGTTCAGGCCATCCATTACCGCGACCTCCTCCTCTACACGGCCGCGAAACAACCGCGCTCCTAACTGCCTCACCTGCCACCTGCCCCCATTCTTCACTCTCTCGCCCATGCCCTGCGTTGCCAAGTGCACACATGTCTCTCGTTTCTCCGCCTATACTCTATTCTTTCGCCTATGTCATACGAGGTATCCGCTAGTGATCAAGTTCCTAGATATTCTCGCACGTCCCGCCAGAAAAGAAACATTTTTAGCTCCTGTCTTAAATTTCGAATGATGAAATATGATAGGAGTAAATAAGGGCAGGGGAATGATCAGACTTCGTAGTAAGGATAGGGGAAAGCAGAAGGTCCGCAGGGTAGAATGGCACAGCGAATGCGGTCTGAAATGAATTTTGCTTAGTGCGGTAGGCTAAGTGGAGGAGGGACCATCCATGCTGAGTTCCGCGGAGGGTGCCCTGCGGTAGATGACCAAAGGAGCTGGCTTTTTGTTCAATTTCAGCTCACGTAGGTCCTGGCTGGAGGGCAAACGGACGTAGGGGTTGATGTAGGAACCCGCTGACACCAGTAGCACCGCTGCTCCCAGCTTCAATTCTCCACCATACAGCAATCCCTCCATCATGCCAAACACCGATGAAATAAGCCACAGATTTCACTTGTGCAAATACAAAAAGAGTCAGGTTCAAGCTGAACTGCTTTGCTATTATTTTCATACAAGATGATTAGTAGGGCTAGAATAAGTAGTGAAATGGAGTAACTAGACCAAGAGGCAGATGCGGAGCATGGTGGGCGGAGGATGCGTTTGGCGGCACTCTGGAGGCAGTCCTCTAAGGCTGGCCTTAATTGCAGGCCCCGTCAGCATTGATCATGCTCGTTTCCGTAAGCCTCCGCTCCTGGCCTCGCCTGCGAATTGCATCGCCTTTTCCACATCCTATCCTATTTTTCCCGATCATCTGCCTCCCATTAGAGTTCTCCTCTATTTTGTTTCTGCTTTTAATTCCCCCATTTGTTTTAAAAAAGTTCATTTTTTAAAAAAATGATAACGCATACTCAATGCAAAGTTCCGTTGAAATCATTACAACGCAATTGCATGGTTAATAGCTATTGAGTTATTGTTTAATGAAACAATCATATAATAATTTAGGGCAAAAAAAATTAACGATTTTGAGAAGCAGAGAATAAATCAAGCGGCGAGGACAAATTTACTGGTATTTGTCTGGAAAATGGAAGGGAGTTGTCAAAATGTGAAGGGAAGAGAAAAAGATGGGCAGGGAAAGGGAGTGTGATGGGTGCTCGATTGATGACGGCTAGCGCGAAGCGACGAGCCCAAACTGCCCAACCTTACCCACCTATCATAGAAGATAACCCACTATGTTCTCACACCCTCTCCTTCTTCTTCCCTTCATCATTCTATTCGCTGGTGATACAACTGCTCTTCTGGCTTTATCAGCTTTGATCACTTATTATCGCAGCAGATGAGGCAGACGCGTGTTCACCTATCAGCAAATCGAGACCAGAGGATGAGGTTAACTGGTTTTTGAGACTAGATGTTTTTCTGTACATCTAAAGAAACAAACATTGAAATTTATTTTCGTTCTGTATTTCTTATTTTTCTGCATGTATATTTCGACAACGATTCTGGACTTTGTTTCTCACAAACCAATAGTAGATACATGTGGTTTACAGACCGACACGTGGAGAGCGGTGACGACCATGCAGAGCATTGACTTGGAGGCAGAAATGCGAGAACGCTGTGTTGCCGTGGAATGCGACTTCAGCAAAGGTTGGCAATCACTTATCATTGCCGAGCTTAGGATTGAACAAAAATGTAGGCAGTTTCTGTGGCTACACCACCGAGGGTCCACTTGCACTTCCGCGGAACATAGAAAATCGCCCCTACCAAGGCACCACCGTCACTCTGCCCACTCAGCCCACCACCCAGCCACCGCTCATACCAGAGCTAGTCAGCCGCCTTCGCCGCATACATCCTGGTCTCCATCTCTCTTGGCTTTCTTGTCAGAGAGGATGAGCATCTTTGAAGAGGACCCGAGCTATGGAGAGGCGATGAACTACGTGGGCACCCTGGAGTCTTCGCTGGAGCTCCTGAGCCCGCTCGAAGCCAACGCCTTGGCCCAGGAAGTGGAGCGGGAGTTTTACACCAAATACCCTTCCGTCATCATCATCAGTTCCCTCCTCTCAGCTTTCTATCTCATAAGCTCGAGACCTTTTCCACAGGACGCAAGCGAGGCTTCGACGCAGCTGGCATTCGTGAGTTTGAGGCCAGCTTCAACCGGGACAATTCGAGTAGCCAACTTTTGGACTCACGGGCCAATGGAACAATAGATAGAGCTTGTCAGAAGAGCTGACAATCAGACGGGCGGACACAAGGCTGCCTTTGGAAATATCCAGTTCTAGCTTTGCTGGTTTTATTTGAGCTGAAGAAAAACGTCGCAAATATCAGATGGGCAGGCTCAAGTACAGCTGTCTCAGGATGAGACGACGGACTATTTCCAAGTCTACGGTGTGGAGGGCGAAACGAAAGCCAAGCCTCAAACGGGTCTTCTGGGAATCGTCCAATCTCTCGCCGATGGAATTGATGGTTCTCCTCTCCACTTTGCATTTCAATTCGAGCATCCCATCCCAGAATTCACTAACAATAGCACGGCCTTTGCATGCTTCCTTTACAGTGCGCTTGGACACTGAAAGCCTCTCTTGGTGGCCAGCTAATGCACCCCGATTAACCGCTCGCTATGCCCTTCAGTTGGAGATCCTTCGCCACTTTCTCCCAGCACCCAGTACCAGCCTTAGACATTACATTAGTCATGCAGACATTGTAATTGCAATCACAATTTATAGTACAAAACAATTGCAGACAATTATGCAGAAGATTTGATGCAAACGCAATCATGAATGAATGTCAGAGAACGCGGCGCTGAAAATGCCGTCCAGACAAGAGTCGTTGGCCAACGATGCGGAGTTGGTGGGGATGGCACTGGATGGAGCTTCCCGAGTAGAGCTCCTGGATGCCGCTATTCGACAACTCTCCAGTTCTCCAACTATCTTTCTACCCACAGCCATAACTACCTCCTCTGAACAGATAGACTGGGCGAGCAACGCTCCTGGGCTATCTCCAGGGGCCTCGACTCTGCCCGTAGTCTTGGATTCACATCTCTTCCTGCTGGTTTGTTCTCAGCTATATTCATCAGCATCATTTGCTACCTCTTGAGGAATCTTTGCTCAATTTTTTGAAAAATTCTTCGTGTTATTGTTGATTCATTCGATGCTATTGCAGGCAGAGATACAGTGGCAATAGCATA
>JASANA010011239.1:0-12037 GCA_030248095.1 Ptycholaimellus sp. GST1_10
GGAGGGAGGGTATGGGGTCAGGTGCGGGAAGGGCTGGAGCTGTGGTCTTCCTGGCAGAGTTGGCGAGGAGATCGGCTTCACTGTAGCCGAGGTGGGTGGTGGCTACCGTGCAGGCCTCTTCTTGAAGTCTTTCCTTCTGAGCGAGGTGTTGTTGGCATTACTGGTCTTCCCGGTTTCCGGGCGTTTGGGATCATTGTGCGGTAAGGCTTTCAGCTGGATGCTCAGTTGGAGCATGCATTGAGAAGCTCGATTTAGGTTAGCGTAGGCTTTGTAGTAAGCCTCCGATCGTTGTTGACTGTTGCCGGTGTCGTCGCGTCCATCCCAGGCCATGCCCAAGGAGGTGTCAGTGTGCGAGGTGTTTGTGAGGTTGGGGGAAATCAATGGGAACGCCTCTTGGCCTCGCCATGTTTGACCCTGGTACGGTTGCCGTTGGAGTGCCGAACTGTCCATGGGAACGGTAGATGTGTCGCTATTGGAGGTGGGATCTAGGTCCATGAAGAGGGGTTCTTCGAGGACCACTTTGACAGGAACGGCAGCGGGAGGAGCACGAGTTTCATTGAACCCCAGGAAGATGCAAGCGGTCTTGTCGATGTCGTCGCAAAGACAGAGGAAGGGAGCCTTGTACGCATCATCTTCACCGGTCAGGAGCTCTCGAACATTGTTCAGGTGATAGATGCCTTGCAAAACCAGTTGCTCCAGGAGGCTGGCCCATGGACAGTCATTGGCGGCGCAACAGTCGCGGCATCAGTATGACGCGGAGCTTGTGGTCAGTAGTTTGCGACAAAGTTTGGCCATGTATTGGACATCCGGTGGGTTCAATGTTTGTTCGATCTCTCCCCGAGTACAAGCCTGGCAGTGATGGGTGGCGGGTGGCGTGATGGGTGGCGTGAAGAGGTGGAAAGGTTGGCGGTGGATGGCGGGCGAGTGGGCTAGGAGGCTAGAGTGGTGAACAGGTTTTATACCGCCGTGTGGCCTTGGTTTACACTGTGGCTTCCTAGGTCCCCCTTGGGTGAGGGCTGAGGAGGTAGGGCAGGGCCATTAATCGTCCTCTGTTTGCACTGTTTGCGGAATGACGTAACAAGTAGGGTGTGGTTGTAGGGAGGGTCTTTAATCTCCAGTTGTTTGCGCTCTCTGGGGGCCACTTTTTCCGAGCTGGCGCCAAACGTAGGCCCGCAGAGGGGAGAGTGGGGGGGGGCAATTAGTCCGCCCTCTTTTCTTGCCGCCCTTCTTGCGAAGACTGGGAGAGCAGGTTCTTGCGGGCTGGGTGTTTTGCAGGGGAGTGTGTGTGCGGCACGCTGAAGGGTGGAGTGTACAGTGAAGGGGTGTAGGTAGGGGGGCTGTTTTTGCGGGTGTCGAATAGCAGGCGGAGGGCCTTGTGTAGATGGCAAATTGGCGCAGGAAAGTTTTAGCCAAGCTTGGCCAACTAAAGTCTGCCGCCGTGAGCTTGGCGAACCATCGAAACAGTCCCAACAAAGGCAGCACTCCACGTATTCTTTCGATGCGTCCTGATTCTTGAAGCAGTCATTATTGGCTTTCGTAGCAGACGATTAGTAGTCCGCTTATCCAGTCAGCCACGAGCTTGGCTGCGAAACGGACTTGTAGTAGTCTGCACTGCTCGAATCAGCCACCTGTTTGGCTGCAAAGCGGACTTGTAGTAGTCCACACTCGTCCAGTCAGCCGCCAGTTGGCTGCGAGGCGGACTCCTTGTGGTCCGCACTGACGAGAATCAGCCGCCTAGTCGGCTGCGAAGCAGACTCCTCGTAGTCTGCGCTCATCCAGTCAGCCGCCAGTTCAGCTGCGAGGCGGACTCCTAGTGGTCCACACTGGCGGAGTTCGACAGAGGCTGAGGGTTTTTGTGTTCCGTACTCCTTCCCGCGTCGATAACCAGCTGCCTGGTAGGCTGGGCGCTGTCATTGCCTCCTAGTAGGCCTGCGCGGTCGCGAATTCTGTGCTCGTCAGCTCAGAGTCCCGTATGACAAATTCGCTCTCCTCTGCATCCTCCTCCCATCCGTCGATGGCGCAAGGCGGCAAAAGGAGTACTAGGCCTTTGCAGAGTAACAAGGTGGGCCCTCAGCCCGAAGAGAGTAGGAACGAGGGTGCTTTGCCAGTGCCCTCACGTGACAGCCGCTCCCATGTCGGCCGTCCCTGCCTTGATTCCTGCTTCTCTCCCGCTTCCTCAGCAATGCGGCAGAGTGGAGCAGGGCGTGCTCTTGCAGTCTTCCTGCCTCCCCCCATAAGGGTGACAGAGAAGAGTAGCAAGAGGCTGAGTAGTTGTTGCCCGCTGGCTCCCAGTAGCTCTTAGGCGGGGCTTTTCGCAGGCATCTGAATTCACGGTTCAATCCGCAGTCGGAGTCCACAGAGGAAGGCTGCTGTGAAAGAAATGCGAAGGACGGATGCTGCGACGTTGGTCATTCTCAGGTCTGCAGTCGGAGTCCACAGAGGAAGGCTGCTAGAGATGAGGGGGTTGACCCTTGAGGTGAGTCACGCTGTTTGCCAATTCCCACCTGCAGTCGGAGTCCACAGAGGAAGGCTGCTGAAGGGGAACTGCAGGGACAGATTGACTCGATTGAGTTGCTGCTGTTTGACACTTTCCGTCCGCAGTCGGAGTCCACGGTGGAAGGCTGCTGGAATGGGAGTGCAGTGACAGGCTGAACTCCTAGTGGCCGTAGGCCTGTGCCTGCCGATTCAGGCCGTCGAAGCATGGCCGAAGGCCAGTGCCTGCTGATTCAGGCCGTCATAGAGTGGCCGAAGGCCGGTGCCTGCCGATTCAGGCAATCGAAGTGTGGCCGGAGGCCCGTGTCTTGTTCATGTTGCAGTTGAAGGCGGTCCAGATGCTGCTGAGCTTGATGAACAAGGCCTAGTAGAAGTTGGCCGGAGGCCCGTGCCAGACACATTTCAATCCTTTGTGGCTGATGAGCTGGGAGGAAATGTGCTCGCCGCTGATTAACATTGACCTGTCATTCTTGGCAATTGACTGATTGGCGGGGAATGAGTAGAGGTCAATGGGTGTCTTGTAGGAGGTGGAGACCTGGAAGCTGAAGCCGAAGCTGTAGGCGGAGGCCTTGAAACCGCAGTCCTTGCAGATTTGCACCATTTAGAGGGGCGGCAAATCTCAGTCAGACGCCGTAGAACCAAAGTTCTTGGACATCTTCTTTTATCTCCATTTAGGATAAGAGAAGCGTCAAAATTTCGCCAAATTATTACATTAAAGTCAAACTTTAATGTTCCTGTTCGGCGTTGTCTTGAAAGGCAGGGCAGTTGGCTCCGCTTGCTGGGGCTGGGTGGAGGAATTCTTTCCTGCTTTCAGACTGCAGATGGCGTAGTCTTGGAAGGCCCTTTTTTGATGCCGCTCCATCCAAAACCTCTAGGAAGGAGGTCTAGAAGCAGGATGAAGGTGCACAATCCGGACTGTTCTTCTATTCGCTGCCCAAGTAGAGCTGGTTGAGGCTGCACTTGTCGCAGAAGTTCTGGAGGTCCCAGATGCTCAGCCAGGCATCCTTGGCTATGTCGAATATGAACAGTCTGGAGGGTTGAAGGAGGCATAGAAGTGGAGGTGATGGAAAGCTTGCTGGGTCCGTCGGTGTCCATCTGTACGCTGTCCAAGGGGCACTTGCTGAAGCCAGTCTGGGCCTTGGGGCTCCGCAAGGAGTGCTTGGGGGTAGATGGAAAGGAAGGTTGAGGAGGGGTAGGGGACTGTCGGTGTCCATCTGTGTGCTGTCCAAGAGGCGCCGATTGGAGAGGCTCTGCGTCTCGGAGATGCCCAGCTAGGCGTGCTTGGCTGGGCAGAGCGCACTCGAGGCCAATTTTGGCCAGCCCAGGTTGGAAGGCTGGGGTAGAGAGGAGATGCTGTGAAGACTTGCAGATACGCCAGTGCCGCGAAATACGATGATCTCAAAGCGGCGATAGAAGAAGCTAGTCTTCAACTCCTGTCTGTTGTTTGAGAGGCGCCGGCTGGGGAAGCTCTGCGGGCACTGGAGGCCAATCTTGGCCTGTCTCAGCTATGGGGGGGTGGGGCTGGAGGGTACAGGTAGGGTGTTATGAAGACGTGCAGATGCGCCGGTGCTGCGAAATACGATGATCTCGAAGCGGCGACAGATGAAGCTGGACTTCGCCTTCCATCCAGATAAGGATTGAAGAGGGAGGTTTGAGGTGTCATTGGTGATGACATTGATGGTGACAATGCGAACGCTGATCGTCTGCCTGATGATCTGCTGGGCCCTGGCCAATTGGTTCAGGTTCCCGTCCAGGGTACTCTACCTTCTTGGCCGGCGGCGGAGAAGTGAGCAAACAAGTTGAACTTGTGCGCCGTGGATGGAGCCTTGGAGGCTCGGGCCAATTGAAGGCAGAAGAGGGGGCACATTTGTCGTCAATGCGAAAAGGCAGACTCTAAGCGTGGCTTGCTTAAACGCCTGTCGCATTGAGGTTGGAGGGGGGAGAGAGGTGTAGGGGACGCGGACGTTGTTGAAGGCGGCCATGTAGAAGAAGCAGGGCAAGAGCTTCTTGTTGGAGCTGGGCCGCTTGGAGGATTGCAGAGAGCCTTTGGAGGCAGCTCTTTAAGGCATCGAAGGAAGGCCAGAGGCCGTCAATGTTCTGAAAGGAGCACTTTCAGTTCGCTTCTGGCGACATTGATTCAGGCTGTTCTGAGAGGTGCGCGGAAGTTGCGCAGCTCGGGATGACAGTCAGCTCAACTTTCCTCAGCTTGGAATGACACTGAGCAAATTGTCTCTGTTGCGGCTGCGAAGAGGTTATGCAGCTCGGGGTGACAGGCCAATTTGCTCGGGTTGACAGTGTCAAGGGTTGCTTCAGCTCGGGATGACTCAGAGCAAATTGTCGCTGTGGGAGTTGCGAAGATTTACGCAGCTCGGGATGACAGGCCAATTTGCTTGGGTTTACAGCGGCAAAGATTGATGCAGCTCGGGAGGACAGTGAGCAATTGCTGAAGTCGTGTCTGCGTGATTTCTTGAACTCTTCGCCGTATTGAGCTGAGTACCGGGGAAGCTGCTCTCAGTAGGCCAGACCAGAAGAGGCCTTTGTGGCCAGGCAGAGAGTAGGCGGAGTTGAGGCGGCGAGTGCGGCCGCGCTTCCAGAAAGCCGCTCCAAAAAAGGGCCCTTTTTGAGTTATGCAAACTTTAAGTTTAGCGTCTCTTTCACCTATTTTGGATCTGTCAAAAGAAGCGTTGAAAGAATTTGCATATCTTTGCAGATAGTGCAAAGTCTTGGAGGCGGTGATGGGATTGAAGTTGGCCCATTCGCCGGCGGGCTGGCAGAAGCCAGTGAGGAAGCCGTCTATGTTCCCATTGGCCTTGTACACCACCAACCTCTAGGGACGTAAGAGGAGGAAGGATGGGGTTTTGAGGCCTCTTTGAGGAACTTGGTGGAGGCATCTTCCAACGGGCAGAGCTTCATGGCACAGAAGGCGTCCATGTAGTTGCCGAGGTCGAAGAAGGCCGATAAGCTGCACTTGCATGGCTTGATGCTGGAGCAGAGTATAGGCAGCAAGCCGCAGTTGGCGTCGATCAGAACGGAGTCCTGGAGGAGTCCAGTGTAGGCGCTGTTGGGCTGGAAGTGGCAGAGGCCACAGTCAAAGCCATCCAGCATCCCGCACTGGTTGCAGTCCTTGGAGATCTGGATGCGGTTGTGGTGCTCCAGGAAGCCATAGCAAAAGCGGCGGACTTTGTTGGGCAGAAGGAGGGGAAGGCGGGCAGAAGGAGGGGAAGGCGGGTCATTGGCACAATCTTCTGATGCGCAGTAGCGGAGGCAGGCGCAGTGAAAGTAGGCCTTGGAGACATTGTGCTTGTAGCTGACGCCGTCCTTGAAGAGGTCCTTCTAGCTGCAGGTGAGCAGGCTGAGGACGCAGATGGCTGGGGGGCCATAGAAGCGGCAGTGGAGGCAGTCCACTAGGCTGGGCCTGGTCCAGTAGTCGTCTGCGTAGAAAAGTATAGGCCGCTCATGAGTCTCTTTGACTTTGTCTTTCGGCATTGCTTTTCGAAATTCATGAGATCATAAAGATCCGTAAATGAATTGATGTCAAAAGACGGCCATTGACTCTGGAGCTGGCTGGGCTTTTCTTCGGCGATGCTCGAAAGTTTATAAATCCGCGAGGATTCATAAACAGGTGGGCCGGCGAGGTTGCAGCGGGCAGCAAGGAGTTTTGAGAACTGTCAAGGGCAATCTCAAAACTCTAGCAGCGTAGACGTTGCTTTTGCTGGATAGCTGGCATTGGCTGGCCAGCAGAGTTGCAGCAGAGGCCATAAGTTTGAAAACTGACTGGAGCCAATTTTCGAACTCTGGCAGCAAAGGCAAGCGGTTCGCTGGTAGCTGCAGGCAATTTCAAAATCCGTCCCAGGATAATGAAATTGTCATCAACGATGCTTGTGTAGCAGGCATGAAAACAACTTTGCAGTTAGTTTTTGATGCCCAAGTAGCAAAGTCGCGTCCAAGCTGACGTAGACTGGAGCTGGCAGCGAAGATCTTTGAAATTGGACAGTGGTCAATTTCAAAGTCCAGCAGCGAAGATGGATCAAAGCTGGTAGCTGGCAGCCAAAGAGATTATTCAAAATCCATTTCAGGATGATGAAATTCTGTAGATGACGCTGATGACGTCAGCATGAAAAGAAACTTTTCAGTTAATTTTCAATGCCTGGCAGCGAAGTCGAATCTCATCTTGATCGTCGGCGTTGAATGATTTCATAAAATCTGCAAGGATAGAATGAAATCATTGAAGGGAGTTGCTCTTTGAAGAGAACTTTTCAGTTCGCTTCAAGACCCTGTGTCGCAGCAGATTACGGTAGCAAGTGGGCCGTGTGACGTCAGAGTTTTGCTGGCAGCCGTCAAAGATGACGTGGTGGCTGGAAACTCGGCGTCGCGATGTTGCTGTCGAAGAACGGACATTGAAAAGAGACTCGAAAGTCAATTTCAATTCCATGCAGCGTAGTCACAGTTGCTGCCGTCTAGAAGTTCACGAGGCTGGCTCTGGCTGAGTGAAGTTCTGGAGCTGCAGGGTGCTCTGCCTGGCAGCAAAGCGAAGTCCGGCATTGCAGGCTGGGCTCGATTCGCTGTCCGGTCTCTGTGGATCGGTGACTGGGGCTTTTGACTCGATCGCTGCTGATGAAAGGCGGCAAAGTCAAAGGCCAGAAGTTGTTGCGGAAGTGGAAGTTGGTGGAAGTGGTGCTGGGCATTGGAGTAGCATTGTAGAGGTGGTCAGTCGAAGGTACAGATAAGCTAATCAGCTCTCTGATCTACCAAACGCTGTGGTGATATGCAGCAGTAACATAGCGAGTATCTCTTTCGTATTCACCGGAAAGGGGTAGGAGAGCGGAACTAGTTGGGGCAGAGCGAGCCACTATTAGAGCAACTGATCCCGGCCTCCCTTCCGCCCACCTCATCGACGTTCAAGGTCGACGAAACCGGCTTGGGAAACGTCACACCATACAGTAAAAAATTGACATACCTGACGATGGATTGATTAGATGTTGTAGCATCTTTAGGAAGATCTATATGGCACTTTCTCGGCGAACAATCTGCTTGGGACTTGAAGCAAAGCACCAGCCCATTTCATGCAATGGGAGCTTGCTGGATAAAAGCGCTGATTCCATTTTACTCTTCTGTCTTTTTCGTTTTTCCTTTTTCTCTTCCAAAATTTTAGCTTTTCCCATCTGTAAGGTAATCTTAGGTTTTTTTTAATTGATGAACATTCTACGAACATAATGTAAGGCTAAAAAAATTTCGCTGCAATATATACTTTGCAAAAACGCATGTAAGGGGGAGGGGCAAAGATACGGATAGTATGGTTTCTAGGTCATTCATCCTTTGGCTTGCTCAAACAGCTACGTACAGGGCCGGGCACTAAAAAACAGCCATTTTTTAATCAACCATAGCTCCTGTGTTACTTTTCATATTTTGATGAAAATTTGACACAATATGCGTCTGACATGTTCCTAAGTTGTGGTATATTTTTGGGCCAAACAGATTTTCCTTTTTAGATTTATTACCGTCTTTGTATTGTGAGTCATACTACAACAGTTGACTGTAAAAAACTGAGGTTTTGTCATTTTGTGTCATTGAAAAATTACTGAATTTTTTGTCATTTTATTATATTTTTAGAAACACTTGGTTTAGAATTAACAGTTTTATATGTTAATACATCATTCTGTCTTTTTATGACATGAAATGCCCAATCAAAACTAAAGTTTAGTTTATCGACATAAATCCAAGAATTTATTGGTTTTGCTTTGAAATGCTGACTCACAATACAGAAACGGTCATAAATCCAAAAGGGTAAATCCGTTTGACCCATAAATTTACTACTATTTAGGCGCATATTAGACGCATATTGTGACAAATTTTCATCAAAAAATATACAGTACATCTACAGTTATAAATGGTTAAAAAATATGGCTGTTTTTTAGTGCCCGGCCCTGTATTCAGGTTACTACTACATAGGTGGGTCCTGTATTACCAGAATTCATGGTGCAGATGGTGCATGTGTGGTGGGTGAACACCAGTATTCCCTATTTTCCCCTTCATGTGGGCTCCCAAAGGCACTAGAATTGATGGTGCAGAAATGGTGGGGGGCACATGTTACCACAATTCATGGTGCACAATATATGGGCACACGTTTTATTAAAACAATTCATGGTGCAGAAATATTACGCATCAGAATCCCCTTTTAAATCATCCCATCAAAAATTTCCAGAAATCACAGTTCCATTTATGGTATTAGAATTTAGATAAATCGCTTTCATATTTAATTGAAAATGATTTTACAAATTTTATCAACCATTGCAAAAACAATTTTCAGTAATGAATTATTTCTATTTTTTAATTTACACATTCTCGATATTTAAACATAAATATTAACTTAAGATTTTATCTAATCAAAAAGCTTTGCAAGTTTCCAAATTAAAATCAGTTGCTATCAATTCTCCAAAAATGCCCGTCATCAACAAGCCTCTCACTGGCCAGCCCATTTACAAAATTTTGTTCATCGGCCAACAGCTTCTCATCAAACCAAAACGCGGGCTCACAAGGGCCTTGCTGTTGACTGATTCACCACTGGAGCAGATAGACATTGCCAACTTCCAGAACTGCAGCGGCCACTTCACCATCTACTCCTTTGCCTCCATGGAGCTTGCACACCTCAGCGCCTTCCTCGCCCACGCCAAAGAGGTTTTTTCATGACCTCCTCTCACCGTATCTAAGGTTCTCATGAAACGTCTCAGGACGCGGGCGACCCACGCGGCCTGGGTATCTACACCCACATCACCTTCACCCTGCCCAAGCTCTCCATGCATTCGTCATGGGCCACATTGGAGATGGGGTGCCAGAAGGAGGGGCATGAAGTTGCGCGATTTCTGGTATCAGTCAAGACCATTACCAGCAACCAATTCTTAGCAAAGGATATTGCTAGGTGGAGCTGGGGAGCTGGCTTCGCGCTTGGAGCAACACACCATTGTGCTTCCTCAACCCCATCCCCCCAGGCCACCTCCGACGTGAATGCCAAGCTCTGGGCCGAGAAGCTGGCCGGCATGGCCACCTACCTTGCCCACTTCGCCCCCTCCACCACCTACTACGGCCACAGCCTGATACACAGCGATCTCAATCCCATTACCAACAAGCTCACCAATGCTGGTCTGGTGAAGCTTTTATTCGATTTGCTGCGGGCTGTGGTGGTGGCATAAAATTGGAGGTCAATCACCGTCAATCACTTTTAAATTGGTCGGCCCTATACGAATAATCAATGGAGTAAAAACAGACTCATTGCAGCATTCGCGAACGTGTAAACGCTTTCTGGCGCCAATTTGATAAACTTACCAATAAGCACTTTATATTGCCCATTATGTGCATGTACCTGGGATAAAATATTTGCATTATATTTTATGCAAGAAAATAGTAACCAAGTGCCCCAGCTTACTCGTTAAGTTGTAAGGAGTAGTCCGCTTCCTTCGAGGAACAATTTTAAAAGGCAGAGTCATCAAAGCCGCCACAACCTCAGCTTCCTCAGCTTCAGCCTTCTCAACTTCGGCTTCCACAGATCCATCCACCACAACTTCATGCTCTACTGCATCTTCAACTCCAGGGGCCAAAGATTCAGTTTCCATAGCTTTAGGCCCCATATTTTCATATGGAACATTCTCCAAACTTCCATTGCCTTTGCTATCGGAAAGCATAATATCAGACCGCATTATTCACATCTATAAATAAATATTTGAAATAAATATTCATAATGAAATTATTTACATTTTGATCTTGAACCATTCGGAGAATGTGGTGAAATCGTAGTTCAAGGAAGTTGAGTTTACTCACAGCAGCCAGCAGAACAGTTCTATCATCCAAATCACCAATCTCCAAACCATCCCTCACCTCATCCAATGACCTGAAAACAGTTTGAGCTTAATCATATTAAATACTGTTTTTTGGTTATTAACCTTGATATACAAGCATTGAGCTCTGCCGTCCAGTTGTTATAAGTATTAGGCTCCATCATGCTAAGTGAGAGTTTGTAGTCAGAAGGCTGTTCTGGTAGAGAGTGAGTGATCAGAGGAAAGCAGAAGGGAGGGGTGCAGGGGGTGTGGCCTATGCCTAATGCACAGCTCAACCGCCATGTGCTTCACTCCTGACAGAGAAAAAAGTCCCCAGCATTTCTGTTTACGCTGATTGTCTTTGCTTAATAAATGGATCCATGAGCTTAGCATTTAAAACTGGTTCTGCGTATCTAAATTATATTTTTTGAAGACTCCTCGTGAATTCCCATTCAACCTTTCTCCAGCATTCCCGCTTATGATGCCAGGTAACCCGGTCCAGCAACCGGTCCAGCCACCGACCCCAATGGGTCAACCAACTCCAGGGGTGCTTCATGCGCCAACTCCAAGGGTGCTCCATGCGCCAACTCCAGGGGTGATCCAAACGACAACTCCAGGACTCTACCAAACGACAATCATGCAGCAATATATCACCCCTCAGCCTCTAACACCAATCAATACACAAACGGCTCAGCAAATCTATACAGGAGTGGGGAATCTGCAAGGCTTTGGTAGGAATCTGCAAACCTTTACTGGAAATATGCAAGGCTTTACTGGGTCTCTGCAAAGCTATGCACACAGCTACTCCTATGCACCCGTTCACCAATATTACCATCAACCTTACCCCACCTTTACTTTTCAACGTCAGAAAAATTCAGCACACCCTTCCATTCAAACGGTTTCACATTTGATCGTTGCAAAGCTTCTTTTTTAAACATTTAATGCAGCTCATGCCCAGCAAAGCAGTGCAGCAATCTGATTCAAGCAAACGGCCAAATTCACGCCAAGAGACTGATGGTGAATCAATGGGGGCTCCACACCAAAAATTCTTCAGTGGACAATGAGATTGATATGGATTCTGCATCACTGGCCAGTGTCAGCACCATTTTGACCACCATTAGCAGCAGAGCCCCAAAACCAACCCGGAAACATCGATACAGCGTAAATGATGGTTATTGCTAACAATAGTTAGCATTTAAAACCCATTTCATTTTCAGCCAACAGATGAACTTCAAGTGCCTAATTTAAACAAGCAAGATACTATACTGGCTGATAGATTATTATACAAATCATCTCATATGGAGGGGCATGTTCATTATATTGTTGATTATGAATGCTTGGCACACCTCCTTATTATAACGAATATTTGGTACAAAATTCCTGAATTTAAATGCCGAACTAAGCAAAGGGTTATATTCAAAGTTCCAAAATACAAAATGTGAAACTGGATATTTTCAGCACAAAGTTACATGCTTATCGATTCTGCCAAGTTCTAGTGAGAATCCATACCCAAAATTATACTTCGACATTCTTAATAGAGATGAAAGAGATATCAAACATATCGACTTAAACAGCGATTTTAAAGACAACGAAATTGCAAAACGGCTCAAGGACTTTAAATCCAACCTCAACTACATGCCACAAACTTTTAAATGTAAGTTTAGTTTCTTTTTTTGTCTTCAAAAAAGCAATACGAACTGAACCAAGTACACTACATAGAACGTATTGCTCCATGG
>JASANA010011240.1:0-30465 GCA_030248095.1 Ptycholaimellus sp. GST1_10
TGATAAATTTTGATTTAAATTATAAACCAATTTGAGTTAAAATTTTAACAGGTTCATCTACAAAATCAACTTATCATTCATAAAATGTGAAAGCTAAAATCAAATTTTTCTACGATTTTGGCCATCGACACTCTCAACTAAGAGCTTTCAAATGATATTGGGCTGGCGCGAGGGAGCAAGGCGAACCGTCAGCGCCCAGCCCCTCTTTTCGACCTAGGTGTACGTTTTCGGGGTTATTGCTAGACTCGGAATTTCAGAAGGCTCTAGCTCGTCACAAGAAGCTTCAATCTTTCTAATTCCTTTGCATTGGAAAGAACATCATCGAATTGACCAAAACTCGCGCAGAAATCGCTGAAAAGTTGCAGAATTGTAGAGAAAATTGTAGAAACCGATTTGTCCGAACTCCTCCTCCTCCTCCTCCTCCTCCTCCTCCTCCTACTCCTCCGCATTGGCTCAATGGACGATAGTAGGTATTCAATTCTTCCCCCGATCCCCTTTCCCGGGTCCCTTGGCCTCATGTTTCTTTTAATAACTGCTCAATTAAACTACAGAGTCATATGCATCAGTGGAGTAGTGGTGAAAGTGTTTGGACTGCTGAATTAAAATGAACAGGTTCGATTCCTCTCAGGCATTCGTTTTTATTTTTGTGCCTTTATAGTTGAGAAAATAACCGGTACCATCGGCAGGCCAAAAGTAAAGCTCTTTTCTCCAAAAAAATCGATTGCCTTGAGTATAAGCCAAGAAAATTTCTCAAAATTAGTTAGTTTGCCAATAAATTTGCATTGTAAATTTCATTTTTGAGAAATTTTTTTTGTTATTTTTATTAAAAAGTTTATTTAAATAAGTTTATTTATTATTTATTTATTTATCTAATAAAGTCTTAACTAAATATATAACCAACCATATAACATTTGTATTTATACAATATTTTATATTAAAAGTGGAAGAAATATCTGGTACCATTGGCAGGCCAAATGTGGGTCTCTTTTTCTCCAAAATTTGCAATTGTCTCGAGTTCAAAATTCAAGGAAATACAATTTCTACTAGTGGAATCTGCTGCGTCATCTGCATTTTGTTTTTGGGCGCGCATGGAAAAGAGACACTGAACTGCGCGCCAAAAACAAAATGCAATTGTCCAAGCAGCAGATTCCACTAAGAAATTGTATTTCCTTGACTTTGAACTCAGACAATTGCAAATTTTGGAGAAAAGAGACCCACATTTGGCCTGCCAATGGTACCAGATATATATATGTTCTAGTCTTTAATCTATATGCAAGGAGTTGTAGCTCGCGACATGCAAACACCCAAAAACTCGATCACCCATTCATAACTAAGGCGCTGTCACGCCCTAGGATTTGCTTCGTTCAAATTAATTGAAATAGAAGTACAAAATGGGAAATAGGCAAAACTGGAATCAGGGCATAATCTGGGCCCCATTAATAGAAGCAGTGGTCAGACGCAGTGGATGCCACTGAATGGCAGCTTTCATAGCCTCCAGGAGCAGGAGGCCAAAGCCGGCGATGAATCCGAATCCAGAGAGAGCCAGAAGCCCACGGAGGTTGGTGAAGGTCAAAATGTACAGCTCCTTCACCTCATCACTATCAGAGGATCTTGCACACCGATTTTGATCGCCCGAGGCCCACGTAAGCGCCGCCTCTCTTGCCGCCAAATGTTCTCAAAGCATTGTCTGGCTGAGTTGTACAAGTACTGAATTGCGATGCTAACGTAAATGTACTCAAAAGCAAGCCGAGGAGTTAAGCAGGATCTATGAAAAATTACTATCATTTTGGACTTTGCAGGCTTCTTTTCTAAGCAGATACAACTGTTGCGGTAAAGAGTTAGTAAAATACGACTAAAATTACTTGACAGAACAAAAACTTTCCTTCATGCTTGCAAATTTCAGATAGTTTTGTGTCGTAGACGAATCAACCTTCAATACTTGCTTGACAGAAGAAGCCAGCTTCGGCGGATGGAAATTGGGGGAGTGATAGGCAGTGAAAAGAACAGAAGAAGGCATTTCGACAGCCTCCAAATCGCAGTTATGAGCCAGAGCATCCTTTAGTGACATGTACTCTGCGTGGTCGATGGCCACATGTCTGGGTCTGGAAGAACAAGTCTTGGTCTGCTACAATTTCGCAATACGCCTCTCTTCCTATTTTTCAGCCTGGCTAAAATTATGCTATATCTAGTACCATAGGCAGACCAAATGTGGGACTCTTGTCTCCAAAATTTGCAATTGCCTCGAGAAAAAGTCAAGGAAATACATTTTCTACTGGCGAAATCTGCTGCTTGCATTTTGTTTTTGGTGCGCAGTTAAGTGTCTCTTTTCATGTGCACCAAAAACAAAATGCAGATGACGCAGCAGATTCCACTAGTAGAAAATATATTTCCTTGGCTTTTTGACCGCGGCGCGCCCCCACGGGCCGCTCCGCGGTCTATAGAGGTTACTGAATTTTTGTCCTCATATATATATATATATATAACTGGTACCATCGGCAAGCCAAATGTGGGTCTCTTTTCTCCAAATTTTGTAATTGCCTCGAGCAAAAATTCAAGGAAATACATCTACTACTAGTGGAATCTGCTTGGACAGTTGCATTTTGTTTTTGGCGCGCAGTTCAGTGTCTCTTTCCATGCGCGCCAAAAACAAAATACAGATGACGCAGCAGATTCCACTAGTAGTAGATGTATTTCCTTGACTTTTTGCTCGAGGCAATTACAAAATTTGGAGAAAAAGAGACCCACATTTGGCTTGCCGATGGTACCAGTTATTTCTTCCACTTTTAATATAATATAAAATGTATAAATAAAAATTTTTTTAAATATATGAAAAATAAATAAATAAAAATAAACTCATTGAAAAAATATAACACACATAAAAGAATCGAAAATATATTTAGATATTAATGGATAAAAAAATAAAAAATATTTTGTTTTTATTTAATTTTTTAAAAAATATAACAAAAAAAAATTCGAAAATCAAAAATACAATTCAAATTTATGGGCAACCTAACATATTTTTGTGAAATTTTCATGATATATGCTTAGGGCAATCGATTTTTGGGAGAAAATAGCTCTAATTTTGACCTGCTGATAGTACCAGTTATTTTTTCAACTTGAAGTTTCCAAAAAAAAATGATTGCCTAAGAAGGATTCCAACCTCCCAGGTTGCCCCAGCTGGTTAATCGCATAGACCACTACACCATGGATGCATATGCATAGCTGTTTAACTGAAGACTTATGAATAAAAGTCAATACATGAGGCTCAAGGACCCGGGGAAGGGTTGTGGGGGAAGAAATGAATACCTACTATCGTCCATTGAATAGATGCGGAGAAGAAGAAGGAGGAGGAGGAGGAGGAGTCGGAGTTCGGACAAATGGTTTTTTGCATTTTTCATATTAAAACAAATAGTTTTGGGCAAAAGTCAAAAGATAAACTATAGTCAATTCGATGTTGCTCTTTCCATTGCAAAAAGAATTAACATGATTGGAGCTTTCTATGAGGAACAGCAGCCTTATCGAAATTGAGATCAAGCAATAACCCCTCAAACATACACCTGGGTCGAAAAGAGGGGCAGGGCGCTGACTGTTCGCTTTGCTCCCTCGCGCCAGCCCAATAGTTTGATATGGATAAAGTTCCCAATACCCAAATATAAACTGAGGAAAACTTTTTTTGCAGATCAATAACACATCCCATTTATACTAAAGTAGACTAGAAAGCTTAAGTTTGCTCACACTCGTAGTCAAGAATAGAAGTTTAATGTTTGTTGATTAATTTATTGGAGAAATTAGCCGTGCGCCTGCTAGTGGTAGCCGAAAGTTCGTTATACATGTTCAAATTTTTAAGTTTCAAAGGTTGAAGTTTTAGACCAAATTTATTAAGCATAACATTAAAATCCTAAATGCTAGCCTGGCTTTTGCAGTATCCGACGCGATATAGCTGAACACATTTTCACCAGGCACTAATCGAGGCTGAAAATGGCCGGTCTCAGATAAAAGTTTCTCGTACAGCTTTGCTCCTAGTTTTCAATCAATATCATCGTCATCATCGTCCGTAAATAGTCATTTGAAACCCAACCTCGATCAATAATTTGGAAATGGCCTTCATTCAGTTGTAGTTGGAGGCTTGCCAGATCAGTGATTGGCTTCACTTCTGAATGGTCCGGACGAGCAAAAGTGATGCAAACGTAATTGGACAGCACGGAAAGAAGGAGGTATATGTAAAAATATAAAATTAACTAAAAATTCCATTGTCATGATCTCGGTTATTTTTAATGAGCATCAAACCTGAACTCTTGCATTGAAGCGTCCTAATACGAGGCTGAGAGAGATTCGAGGCTCTAATTTAGCCATGCAGGCTTTGACAGTTTTTACCATGGCAAAAGCAGTGCTGAGATAGAACCAGAGACCCAGAGCATTTTGAAAGATCACATCTGTGCTCAGGTTGGGCCTGAAAATGGAATTGGACATCATTCTTCATTTTGGCTGTTCAAAAGCCTAGAAGAGGCAGAATCGCTAGGTTTCAAGGATAGAATGCTACCCAGATGGTGGGAAGGACTTGTAGACGGCATAAAGAGGGCCATCGCCCAGGTGACCGAGGTTGGGCATGAGCTGGCTTATGTTCCAGCGTTTGCTGTCCATGTAATAGAAAGGACTCGTCATCATCGGCAGTCCCGAGTTCATGGCCGCAAGCAGAGAGCCTGGGTACAGGTCAGAACCAACGGCCGGAGTTCTCAACAAAATAATTTTCAACGAATCATTCAAATCTGGTTCTATTCGAAATTTCCGGTAGTTTTCTAGTGAAGGTTGAGCACGCTTGAGAAGCGGTTATTAACGTATTTATTTCAGGTTGATAAAAAAGGAAGTACGCGCAATGTCGGATATTAGGTTCAGGTTGAATGTTAGGTAGGTGGCAAAGGCCCAGGTGATAAGCGCATGAAAAATGAAAAAATATTGATTTTTTGGCAAATTTCTTTTGCTGGCAATGCAATGAAATGGAATCTCAAAAATTGGGCATTAGGGGCAATGATAGGTGAATGAAAAGATAGGTGATTTTCACCTAACCCACCTTTAGGACGTGGTTGTCCAAGAAAAGGCACCAAAATGACCCCACGCCTCCCACTAGTCATCGAGGCTTCAGGTGAAATACTTGGTGAAAAGTATGGATAGCAAAACTTTCTACGTATAACCTTATCTGACCCTCATATCAGAATGTACAACAGTTTAATGTAACTGCCAGTATGAAACAACCACCAATGAGAATTGCTTATTATGCTGCAGTTATACTATGAGTCGCCTATTTGGGAATTTTTTTGTTGGGTAGGTGGAAAGATGCAATGCAATGATTGAGCAATGAATGCAATGATTAAGATGAACCCAGATTTTTGCCGCTCATTTTCAAAAAGTACCTTCTTTTCCAAAAGGCTTGCGCTTAGCTTAAGTGGCGTTTTTTAGAGCAGTTAGAATCAGCCGGACATAAATTTTTTTATTCCCCTTTTTTACTACAGATTCTGATTTTCTATACATTTTTAAGAGAGCTTTATTGAGAGGTTCAAAAGTCGGTTGCCCAAAAATTTTGACCCCCCTTTTTTATATTTTTTTTCGAAACTAGACATAATTCTAAGACTTTTGGTGGCCGGTGAGAGCGCGAAACTCAAAATTCGATTTTTAGCGAAATTTTTAAAAATTTTGATGTTTGAAAAATGGCCAAATATTTGATTGTCTATAACTCGTTTGGTTCTTAACCAATTTTGATGATTCGACCACCAATCGAACCGTCTTGACGAGTAGAACATTTTGTTTCTTTTGACCAACTTTCAACGATCAAGTGTAGATGAGCTAATTGTAAAAAACTGATTTTTTGTGTTTCAAGTTTTTAAAAAAAAACTAATTTCGATATCAAAACTTGAGTTTCCGCATTTGGCACCCAGATTTTCTGAAAATACAGGTCTTTTTACCTATATGCTGCTAAGCACAGCATAGTAGACCCTGTCCCACGGGAGATATTTAAGGTTTAAAATGAAAATTCACATTTTGGCCCTATGTTATAGCATAGGCAAAAAATGACCAAAAAAATTTTTGTCCCAAAATTTAATTTTTTTAGCTTTAAAAAATTCTTTGGGCTGGTATCCGTCTTGGTGCATAGTTTTTAGCATCAGTTTTAATGTTTAAGTTGAACAAGTATATGGCGCAAAGCGCAATAGGTGACCGCGGAGCGCTTGCACCTTCACAAGTAGCAAAATCCTAAGTTTAAGGAAAATGTCTGCTGTGAGGGTGAACATTGCATCTCAAAAGGAAAATTATGTGGTTTCTCAACCATTTTCAAAAGTAAGCACAGATTTAGAATCGGTATATATGACTTGTGAACAAAAAAACTCAAGTGTTCAGTTCAATTATCAGCCGTTCAGCTGCTACTAATTATTGATGCTATTGTCATGCGTGAAAGTTTGTCACTCAAGAGGGCAAGTCTGTGGTTTCTCAACCATTTTCAAAAGTAAGCACAGATTTGGAATCGTTATATACGACTTGTGAACAAAAAAACTTAAGTGTTCTGTTCAATTATCAGCCGTTCAGCTGCTACTAATTATTGATGCTATTGTCATGCGCGAAAGTTTGTCACTCAATAGGGAAAGTCTGTGGTTTCTCAACCATTTTCAAAAGTAAGCACAGATTTGGAATCGTTATATACGACTTGTGAACAAAAAAACTCAAGTGTTCTGTTCAATTATCAGCCGTTCAGCTGCTACTAATTATTGATGCTATTGTCATGCGCGAAAGTTTGTCACTCAAGAGGGAAAGTCTGTGGTTTCTCAACCATTTTCAAAAGTAAGCACAGATTTGGAATCGTTATATACGACTTGTGAACAAAAAAACTCAAGTGTTCTGTTCAATTATCAGCCGTTCAGCTGCTACTAATTATTGATGCTATTGTCATGCACAAAAGTTTGTCACTCAAGAGGGAAAGTCTGTGGTTTCTCAACCATTTTCAAAAGTAAGCACAGATTTGGAATCGCTATATATGACTTGTGAACAAAAAAACTCAAGTCTTCTGTGCAATTCTCAAGATTACAGGAGATACGGCGCAAAAACTGTATATTGCAATTTTCAAGCCTTTCTACCCAAATAAGTAATGTTTCAAATGCTCGGAAACCGGTTCCACCCCTCCAGATCTTCCTAAAATTGCATTACCTTTCAGGAAAAAAAAAGTTTGTCCCAATCCGTTGAGAATTCGGTGAGGACCAGCATTTCCAGAAATATATACATACATATATATACATATATATATATATATATATATATATATATATGAGGACAAAAGTTGAGTAACCTCTATAGACCGCGGAGCGGCCCTTCGGGCCGCTCCGCGGTCAAAAATATTTAAGTTATTTTCCCCTATCCTACAACACTGCCTATGTTATAGCATATGCAAAATATGGCCAATATTAGTCACACGCAAACATCAAAACTGATGCTAAAAACTATGCACCAAGACGGATACCAGCCCAAAGAATTTTTGAAAGCTAAAAAAATTAAATTTTGGGACAAAAATTTTTTTGGTCCTTTTTTGCCTATGCTATAACATAGGGCCAAAATGTGAATTTTCATTTTAAACCTTAAATATCTCTCGTGGGACAGGGTCTACTATGCTGTGCTTAGCAGCATATAGGTAAAAAAACCTGTATTTTCAGAAAATCTGGGTGCCAAATGCGGAAACTCAAGTTTTGATATCGAAATTAGTTTTTTTTAAAAACTTGAAACACAAAAAATCAGTTTTTTACAATTAGCTCATCTACACTTGATCGTGGAAAGTTGGTCAAAAGAAACAAAATGTTCTACTCGTCAAGACGGTTCGATTGGTGGTCGAATCATCAAAATTGGTTAAGAACCAAACGAGTTATAGACAATCAAATATTTGGCCATTTTTCAAACATCAAAATTTTTAAAAATTTCGCTAAAAATCGAATTTTGAGTTTCGCGCTCTCACCGGCCACCAAAAGTCTTAGAATTATGTCTAGTTTCGAAAAAAAATATAAAAAAGGGGGGTCAAAATTTTTGGGCAACCATGTTTCTGAGACATTTGACTTTCTCAGTAAAGCTCTCTTAAGAAACTTCACCAATTTTGGGCGAAAAATATGCAAAAATGTGCTCACACCTCACAACAGCTCCAAACATAATGGGAGGTCGAAATTTGGTCAATTTTTGCGTTTCACGGAGTTGTGTTCATATAACTGCATTTTTCTCCTCTATTTTATATATTTTTACGGACAATATGGGTATCAATGAAATCCCTAGGATCTTGGCAATGCGCTCATGACAATAAATTTGCCTGAAAATTTCTATCCGTTGCAAAACATGAGTTTATGTGGTCAACACTCAAATATCTGAAATTCCAATTTTTGTCAAACATCATTATTTGCGAAATTTTTAAGTAAGAATTCGCACAAGCGACTATTATTTTGAATTTGTCTTTTACTTTGGACTAGAAACTGCTAAGAACGAATACAAAATGGGGTGGCCCACTTGAGCTACAAGCACTTTTCTATGCCCTAGTCCAGATTTCTCCTATTTTATAACATATCTGGTAAAATTTTTGCACTTAAAAACTTCCTGCTCTTCAGTATATGAATATTTCCCGATTTCTTTTTGTGAGCTTCTTTTTATAACCCTTAGGCAAGTATCTGCTAAGAAAAGGGTTGCTAGCCTGTGGAACCGCTTTTCAGAGCTGGCTATCCTGAGCACCCCGGCAACCTTTGCCGAAGCTGTGTGGAACCTGACCTGAGCCCTGGCCCCACGTGCCTCTTTGCCCCCTCTTTGTTCTTCTTTCTCAGCATGCATTGTTCCCCTCTGCTGTTTTTCCCAACTCATGTTGTTGAAGAAAGAATGAAACAAACAAAAAACATTGGGTTAAAATTGGCAATTTTGAAAAAATACCTAAAGATTGAAGACAGGTCCTATGCTACAATATGGGGCAAAATTGAGCAAAAAAATTTGGGCCTTGAATTTTAATTCAAATGACCAAAATCGATACTCCAGCGTCAGATACCTCAGAAAACATGATTTTTATTTCCAATTTTGATGTATTTTGAAATTAGAAATTTTTGTGTTTTTTTGCCTACAGAATGATACTGAGGTGTCCAAAAGCTCATAAAAGTCAAATGTCAAAATACATCATAATTGGACATAAAAGTCATGTTTTCTGATGTATCTGAGGCTGGAGTAACGATTTAGGCCATTGTTGTGGTGTAATACAGCAGGAACTTAGCCAGATTCTCTTTCATCGTCACTGGAAGGGAAGGGTCGCAGAGCGGAAACAGGTTAGGGCATCTCGGGGAAAATATACAGACAGATCCCGGCCTCCCTTCTGCCCGCCTCATCGACATAGGCCGACGAAACTGGCTTGGGAAACGTCACAGCGCACCCGCGGGGCGGCCAGGAAGGGCAGTAGTGATCACACCATCAGCTAGACAGGCAGAGGAATGGGGCCTCGGATCTAAGCTACAAGCAGTACGACTACGGGGGACGGGGAAAATCCTTAGAGCCAGCTTGGTGAAGAATTCTGGGTCGGCGCCGCAGATCGGAACCACCCCGCCGCACGAGAGCTCGATCGAGTACGCGATGTTCGATGAGCATCAGTACTCCGGAGTGGAAGTCGAAGTGAGGACAGGGATGGTTCATGCTCGAAACGCACTCTCGACCTCCAGTCTTGAGTTCGCGAACGGAGTCTTTGTCTCCACTCTCTAACCCGTCGTCGTGTACTTGTGCCCCATGGAGTACAACGGGAGATCCAGGTGAGAAGGGCTCCCACGGCGATGACCGCCGAGGTGACCCCAATGACTCCGACGACCGGATCAGTGAGAGTCGAACTGATACCGCTGACACTCGACCACATGATGTTCGCGATGTCTCTGAGACCTCCGGCTAGAGAACCGACTAGACCACCTGCGACTTGATCGCGTGGGGTAGCTCCTGGAGTCTTGTTGTCGAAGCTGAAGGAAGCAGAGCTGGTCTGATCAGTAAGCTCACTGATCTTTCTCTCCAATGCTGGTAAGCTGGACGAGTAAGCGACAAGCTCGGCGAACGGAGGCATCAGTCGCGAGTGGAACAGGACCGGAGTGTCATACGTGATTTCAGGTCAGAATTGATGATTGACCGGTGACTGAATGAGCGTGGCAAAGGAGCTGTGTGTGATCAATGTGTCACGTTTTGCATAAATGTGCCGAGACTTTGTAAGTCACAGGCATGGTGCTAGTAGCAGGTGTCAGGGGAAAACCCATCCACACATTTCTCCTATCGCCTGAGGTTTTTAGGCCTAGGCTGTGGGAGGATGCATTTGAGTGTTTATCACCCAACGCATAAAGTTGCAGGCAGGGCATTGCCATAACTTTATCTCCGAGTTTCGCCAATTATTTATAGACTCATGCAGGGTGGCTCATCAGTATAAACCTGCTTGAGTGGTGATTGATTGGAAATGAAATTTTCATCCCTCTCTTTCACCGAGGTGTGTGCATAGATGGAATCAAGATCGCTCCAAAGCGATTGCCTGTATCCGTCCATGTGCGCTGCCAGGAAAGGGTATGTTGATTGGAGCTTTTTAAGGGCTCTTCCTATCTCCTTTCCATGGTAGCCGCGGTCATTGAATGTTTGGCACAACAGTTCCACGTCGTGCGTGAAAGCAGTCCAGTAATTCGTCGCTCTCGCAATTCGAATTACTTGGCTGAATAGGACGTTTGGTCCGATTCTGGAATCTTGGTTGCTTTCTTTGAAAGGAAGAGCAAGGACTTTGAAGTTGAAGTCCCTACGCTTATCGTAGAGCTTCCTTTTCTTTCCTCCGTACTCGATGTCCAGGTCAAGGAAATGCATCCATCCATTCTTCGCGTCCTCAAAATTGAGTGGCAGCGAGTCTGGGTAGATATCCCTAAACCTTTGTTGAAGGACGTCGGTATCTACTGCTAATATGTCATCGACATATCTCCTGCAGTACCTGAGCTTTTTGGAAGCTTCGGAGTTCTCCCTCTTTATGCAGAAATCGAACTCCATCTTGGACAGTACTAAGTCAGCGATGATAGGGCTGCAACTTGCCCCCATGCTAACTCCCTTTATCTGCCTAAAGCAGATGCCAGCAAACTTGACATACGATTGGTCTGTCAAGCTCAAAGTGAGATCTCTTAGAGCGTGAACATCTAAAGATGTGCCACTTCTTTTGTCGTCATTGTGCAGGTAACCACTGAGCGAGATGTACCTGAACCTTTTGAAGATGATGTCATAGATTTCGAACAGCTTCTTCTTGATCAGCTCGTGTTCCAGCGCCGTGAATAGTGTGCTGAAATCAGCGGATGATAGGCGGCCTAAACGGCATTTGCCCATTGTATCCAGCATATGAGACACCTGCATGGAGCTATTGATGCTCCATGCTAGGTTCAGCCCTCTTTGTTCTGTTATATTGGAGCAATACCAGCCCCAATGAGTTTTTATGCGGCTAAGAATCTTCGTCAGAACAACGCATAGTTGTCTGGTTGAACTCCTTTTAGCTCCCGCTATAAAGCGTGCTTTTGGAGGATTCTTATGGTATTTAGGGCTATGCCAGATACAAGGTATCGTGTCATTGCCCTCGGATAGAATGCCGCCAGTGAATCTGGTCAGCATTCTTCCATGTTCCTGCACCAACTCTTCCTCCGTTTTCGGATCAGGAAGGTAGGTGTCATTTCCTCTAATGGTTGTTTCACCGTTTAAATGGTCAACACCCATCTCTTCGCAGAGCCTTAGTAGATAGCCCTTTTTGCACATAAGTGCAAAATTGGTAGCAGCTTTGTCCACAGGTGTGATGACATAGCTGCTATGCAGCTTTTTGGCATTGTCGACCGCTCTCTTCTGTAAGGAAGATTCGGTTGCATAGTGCCTCCATCTCTCCTCGTTGTCTCTTAGACGGTTCTTTAATGACTCAAGAGACTGCTTCATCCTATCAACTAGGATTGTAAGCTTTCCCGTGTCCACATTGCATTTAAGTTGCAATGTTGACACAATCTCTCCTAACGCCTGTTCGCAGCTTTCAACTGCTGATTCTCGATTGGCGTTAAGGTGAGGGCGGAACTTAGTTCCTTTGTTGAGAATTGACTGAACTTCCGAGCCAAGCCAGCTGAAGTTTCCAGTATTTACATGTCCGTTGACCTTCGTAAAAATAGGCGCTTTCGAACATTCACAGGTCGAACTGATAGTTTTCTCCAGTTCTGCCTGTGTGAGGTTTTTGAGATACTTGCTGTAGTTTAGCAGATAACTCCCCAGTGGTTTAGGTGGGATTGACACGACATTAATGCACGTCGTGTCGATCCCTAATCCTCTTTTAGCTTTTTCGAGGATTTTTCGCGGATTGGCAATTTCGGAGTATTTGTTTTCATAAGAAAAACGTATCCTCCATTTTGCCTGTCCCTTTTTCTTTTCCTCTTTATTCGAGGAAAAGAAAGCTGCGATGTAGCTACTCACCACTTGATATACACGAAAACCGAATTTCGTGCACTGTGTCTTCAGTAGCTTTGACAATTCATTCAACTCTTGTTTTCTCATAACAAGCAAGAGTTGGTGAATTGTTCCTACGCAGAACTTATTTTTCTTAATAAGTTCTGCCTTGGTGATAAGAGAATCCGTACTAACATCCGGATTTCTTTTGGCATGTCCTCTCTTTGAATTTGCCCATCTTTTGATAGGACAGGCAAACTTTGTCTGAAACCAGGGGATCCGTCTCCTGTCAAAAGGATCCGTATCTCTCCCAATGTTTCCGAAACCTTTCGCATTCATGTTCAAACCCCAAGGATGAACAGAATTCAAAGCCAGGATGTAATCATTTTCGATTTCATCCAGGTCTTTTTCTTCACAGCTCTCCAAAATCTGCACTTTTGGCAAAATCACCTTGCCGTGTGCGGATTTGAAGTGGCGGTAGAGAACATTATGATGCGTATCATTCATAATGTTGCTCACGTGTTGTCCAATTCTGTCTTTCAGACACCTTTTGGTCTGTCCGACGTACTTCATCTCACAATTCACCTCACTGCAGCTCAGTAGATAGATCACTGATTTGCTGCTGCAGTTCGATGTGGTTGCCGGTTGAGCTAGAATTGTCTTGTAGCTCGAGCCTGGCACAAGGATTGTACCCCTCCTTGGCTCCCAGAGCTTGCAGATTTTGCAGCTCCCGCATGGATTTGATGTCTGAGCTGTGGCAAGAAGGTCATCGACATCTTCATTGCTCAGCAGCTCTCCTTTTCGCCCGTAGTAGGTAGTCGATTTGACCGTTGATGGCCAATCTGTCACCTGTCCGTCCACACCAGTGTCCAGCTGATTGGCAGTGGTGTTTTCGGAAGTTTGCTGAATTGGCTCATCACCAATGTCAGCCATAAAAGGCGTCGCCCGTGACTGGACTACTTGGCCTCCAACCGCCCGCCCTGTAACGGCTGGGACATGGTTGTTGTAGTCATTGGTGGTCCGTGGACCCCTCCGACCACAACCAAGGGCAAATGTTTCATTGTTTCTGTTCATGATTAGAATTGATTTGAAACAAGGCAGTGTTTGTTGGTACTTTTTCAGGTATCAGCTGGATTGAGCGTGGAATAGTGATTGCCATTCCGGGAGGCGCATAAAAATGCGCAGAGGGAAATCTTCCCTCCCAAATCCATGGGCCCCGACATTGTGAGTCTAGACATCGTCTGATTTTCCAGAGCCTGTAAAGTAGAAGCCCTGGGTGCTGTGATGAGTGAAGCCTCTGGCAAGATGGAGCAGGTGGATCCCAGGACCCTCAACACTCCCTCCGAGGCCATGTTGAAGCACCTCACCGACCAGATGCTTCTGCGTCAGTGAGCCGCCGGAGGTCAGTCTCTTTCTTTCACAGAAAGCATATCGCTGATTCTCCTTGTTTGGTTTCTTAGACAATAGCGGTTTGAGAGCCTCTGGCCGTGATGGGCAGCGGGGAGGACCTGCAGAAGGCCTCTCGCTACACTCTCAAGCCGTTCAGCTACGACCGGCCGGACTTGGACCCGGAGAAGCCCGAGGGCTACGTCTCCCTGCTGCCCAGTCTCATCGGCCACATCGCACTCATGGAGGTGTCCCCTTTCTCTCCTCTCCTTCTTAGCAGGATCAGAGTGGGGTACAAATGCAGGAGCAGATGCAGAACGTGACCAACGCTCTCTCCGAACAGCTCTATCTGAACGATGAGATGGGCCAGCGTCTTCTTCGCCAGGAACGCCTCCTGTGTGGAGGGCTTTGTCGTCTGGAGGGGCTGCAGCAGGAAGGTCACTTCCTCCCTTTTCCATACTGCTACCCACTCTCTCCTTTTGGCAGCTGCCCTCGAGGTCTTCGGTCTCCAGGGAGCGCCACTGGCTCTCCTGGACCCGAAGCACGGGAGCGCGGACAAGGTCCGTCGAGATGCTCGAGATTGGCTTCTCGAGGTCCATCCCTTTCTACCACCTCTCCCATTACTGGGAGAATAGATGAGGTTGATCAGGTCATGAATGTCGCATTTGGGCACCAGATCGCCAATCTCATCTACGGTTCAGTGCAGCACAACTGGAGTTCCAAGTATGCTAGCTCTTTTCCCTCTTGTAGTGGAAACGTAGGATGTCGCTATCAATGCCATTGAATTGCAGAAAGCCGACTCCTACTCTCTGGTTTCGCGTCACCCGTCTTCAGGTGGACTACGTCAAGAGCCGTCAGGGCATGCTGACCCTGGACAAGCTCAAGGGCAAGATCCAGCCGCCCATCGCCGACAACCTACAGGTGGTGCGCGGGATGACGGACGCTGAGAGTTCCTATCTGCTTTCCCATTTAGCCTCATAGCTAAGGTCTGCTATGTTGCCAGTGCGGCTGGCGCTGGGTCTGCAGTGGGAGTTGCGGCTCGTGGAGGCATACACCGGCGAGCCCCTCCCCGTCAAGATTCTCAAGCACCACGGCACCTGCGAGTTCGCCAAGGTCAACGTGCGTGCTATCCCTCTTCCTCTCCCATCCTATATATGCATGAGGAGTGGTATTGAGTGGGACCTAGCGGGCCTGAAGGCCCTGCTGGACGAGTGGTTTGGGATCGGGTGGTGGGCGAAGGCCAAGTTGATGGCCTCCAAGGACATGCGCCTCTGCAAGTCCCCTCCCTCTACCCTCACCGACGAGATCTTCTGCCAGTTCACGAACGGGTCCCAGGTCCTGGGCCGCGGAGCCCGCGCCCAACGCCTAGTCTCCGTTGGAACTTATTCCTATCTCTCGTATTTGCAGCCTTGCTCTATAGCTCATCTGCCTCTGCTTTCCGATCATCTGCATTTGATACTGCAGGATCTTCAGCTACGTGAAAAGGCCACCCGTGCTCCGGGTTTGGCCTTTTTCCGATTGGGAAGAACATGTGGTGAGGCTGTGCGCTTTTGCAGAAGAGCCTCTCCTCTCCGATGACGACGATGCCAAGTCCGACAAGGAGGAGGACAAGACTCCCACCCCCGTGAACTCCAAGTGGGGCGCCGTCATGCGCCGCTTCGACGACCTGTCCACACAGGCCAGTTACGAAGGCTCCAGCCAGAGTAGGCACAGATTTGCCTGCCTTCAGCACTCGAGTGTCTCTTTTTCAGAGCGTTCGAGTGAGCAGATGGACCAGGGACAATCTCTCCCTGCCAAACTCACCAAGACCGACGGCCAGACATCTGCAACGGGGCAGCGTCAGTTCACTTTTCCGGCCAAGCCAACTGCCCAGGGTTTGCCTTTTTCAACTCAGCATTTTCAACCCTGTGCTTCTTAGTATTCTTCGAATTTCCGAATAATACTCTGAGCCCTTAGTGTTTTGTGTTTTCAGGCAACACGTACGCTGTGGCTGCTCAGGCCTCTTCCTCCGCCTCCTCCATCCCCGCTACCCCAGGTGATACTGAGGCCCCAAAGAAGGGGGCTGGCAAAGGGTCCCATTCCAAGAAGGGGAAGGGAGGGAAGAAGTGGGAAGAGAAGAAGAAGAAGGAGGAGGGCCATGGCGGATGCAAAGGCGGCAGCGGGCACCGAAAAAATTCAGCCCCTAAGCCTCCCCATCTCTAGGCCCAGTGTCCTTTTATCAGGCTTTTTCGAATGGATTTTCGTTTTTCCCCTGACATGTTCCAGCTGACTTTTCCTTTGTCAGACTTTTTCAAGCATCTTGCTCAGTTCTGGCTGTGATTGCCTTCTCCTTTGCCCTTCAAAGTGACGCTTCCTTTTGGTGCCTTGTTCATGGCCGTATCTTGCTCTCCCTTCCAGCCTTTGAAGGTCAGAAATCATCCCCAGGAGGGGCGGGAAAGAGACAGTCGAGGAAGTCCGGAGGAAGAGACTGGCAGTGGATCCTCGTTCGCAAGGTCGGTTGTGCGCCGTCGAGGGACAGCTCACTCTGGAGCACTGGCACTATGAGTTCCACATCATCCCTCCGGAAGAGTACCGACAACAGTGGTCAGAGAGTCAGCAAGCCCGACGGAAGGAATTGGCAAAGAGACGGTACGTCTGAATGCGAGAGGCAATGGGACCTCGGAAAAGCAGAAAAAGGTCCACTTCTCAAGCGGAACGCCAAAACCCAGGAACGAGAGTAGTGATGGGGGGACGAGGAGGAAGCACAATGGCTATGATGCTCATAGTAATGTGCTTGGTCCTTCCAGCTACCACGCGGCCGACCTACCCAACTCCTTCCGCTACTCGGTCATTACCAACGGACATGAAGTTCCAACTATGCTACCGTCCCAACGGAGGTGGCTGACCCTTCCTTCTCCCAGAACGATCCAGAGACTGCTCAGTGTATGAACAACCAGCCAAAAGGTCACATCACGAGGTGGACTTATGGCTTCCCGCCGCAGAAGGACCTAGCGTCCCGGCAGCTCAATGCATCCTGGAGATACTGACCATCAACACGCAGAGGGACGAACCGCTCCCCTCCCTCAAGAGGGAACCCGGCGGATCGATCAAGAGGATGAGCGTCCCCGCTGACGAGTGTAATCACGCATGGACGGAGCAGGAGTTTAGAGGGTCAAGGTTAGTTCAACTGGACAGCTCCCTCTGGACCACCAACCGATCACAGTCTCGGGAGTGGCATCGCTGTTCCGACACCCACGTCTACCAGATGGCCAACCTGTACCTTCTCGAGGGGACGGTGTATGCTGGACACCAAGCTCTCACCTCGGACCTTGGGTCTCTCAAGGGGTGTCACGTCGGAGAGGAGAGCTGTGTGCAGCCCCAGTACACCATCATCTGGAATGACACACCCATCCTCAGACACTGTCCCTTCCGTCACTTTGGAAGTTTCGAAGGAGAAGTGATGGGTTCTCAAGTGTGCCTTCCTCAGCTCTCCGCGACCTTCTCCACCTATCCTCCTGAGAAGAACTTTCCATACACCAAACCAAATCTGGGATGTCTCCCGACCGGAACGCTGCTTTCGTACGAGGGAGGAGCGTTGTACATCAACTATACCAAGGAAGGCAGCGACAACAACCGATGGTCCCAGAGCCACTCCTCGAGGCGGGATAAGAGGGAAGAAGCGCCCCCCACGGCAGAAGAAAGGGAAATCTTTTATGACATTTAGACACTTTGGCAGGTTCTAGCGACCAAAAATGCCGCGCTTAACTGCGCATAACCGCTGTATTCTGGTGTATAATTATTAAATTAATCAAAATCCACCGGTTATGCGCAGTTAAGTGCGGCTTTTTTGGCTGCGGCAATTGATTTTAAGCATTAAGGCTCTTTTAAGACTATTAGACCCTTCCAACTTTGAGAGAGGCCAAAATTGCCGCACTTAACTGCGCATAACCGCTATATTCTGGATTAGGATTGCAAAATCAATTAAAATCCACCGGTTATGCGCAGTTAAGTGCGGCTTGTCGCGCAAGCGCGCAGAAGTGTGAGCCAAGTTCCCTATCGTAGTCTGCCTTCACTTTAGGAGACGCGTACTTCTTTGCCTCCAAGTAGGTATCTCAGTTTGAACCCAAGGGGACGCTTATCCCGCCTTTCTAGAAGGTTCTCAGCCAGTGTCCGCCCTCTCTCTCTCCCACAATCCCTTCACTCCTACCTACTCTGGGCCTTGCATTCCCTCCACTCTTGCTTCACCCCTTTCATCACCTCACCTTACCCTACACCCAAACGCGAACTTTGGTGATGTGATTTGGTGGCTTTTCTTCTAAAGTTTTAGTGGAGTTTAATAGGAAAATCGCGAGGTTCTTTTAGTGCAATTTGTCTTGTGTTTTTAGTGAGTTTGACTTGCTTTTCACTTGATTTTGCACTGGTTATTACCCAACGTATTCAGGAGAGAAAAAAGGCAACCAAAGAGAGAGAAGCCAAATGGACAAGGCAGAGCATTGAGGAATCCCACACCTCAATTTGGAGCCTGTACCAGCCTACTCCTGCCATCCAAGTCAAGTGGCCTGGAGTCCAAGAACCTCAAGCTCTTCTAGGGGGACCCTGCTGAGGCACTCCCCCACCACCTTGGTCCACCTCTCTCTTGGCAACCTGTCCAGCCTGCCTGCCTGCCTCTCCACCTGATTCCAGGGAACCAGCCAGGGCACCAGCTCCAGGGCACCACCAGCTCCAGGCACCAGCACCAGGCTCAAGCTCAGGCCCCTCAGCTCCCAGCTCCAGGCCTCCCAGCTCAAGCCCCTCAGCACCAGCCTCAAGCACCAGCCCTTCAGCTCCACCAGCCCTCCAAGGATGTCCTCCAATCCCAGCCCCCTAGGCCTCTCCAAAGCCCTCCCCAGCCTCCATCCCTGCTGCTCCAGCTGCCAAGGAGGCCCCAAGGGCCACAGCGAGCGCCGCCTCACCTGCAGCTCCTGCCAGGACATCTTCTGCTTCCCCGGCCACAACTCCCTGTTCCAGCCCAGCGGCTCCGCCAACTCCGACCTCTGGGACCACCTCTTCACCCTCCAGTCCCAGGAGATCCAGCGCCTCGCCAAGGGAGACCCGCCCGACAACAACGTCCCCCAGGCCTTCAACTACGTCTGCCCAGCCTGCCAGGAGCAGGACGGCAACACGCACACCAGCGTGATGGAGCAGATCCTCGCCGCCGGCATCGAAACCGGCAAGGGCGCCCGCGTCACCACCGTCTACACCTACAAGGCCCCACCGCCGCCTCAGCCGGCTCCAGCCCAGGTCCAAGGCACCGACCTCAGCGCCCTCCTCCAGGCCATCCAGCAGCTCCAGCTCACCCAGGCCTCCTCCTCTGCTCCACCACCGCTCCCAAGTGCTTCCCCAGCCCCACCAACGTCCAACACGGCCTCAGGGACTACCACGGCCCCCAGTCAGCCAGTCCAGTCCTCCACAGCCTTCAAGGACGCCCGGCCCAAGCTCCCAACCTCCGCGTACGAGTTCGACGGCACCGACATGCTCAAGTACCGCCGCTGGAAGGACTGGTGTGTGCACAGCGTCATCGCCGACCCTGCCCTCACCCCCCAGCACCAGATGGAGTTCATCCTCGCCACTCTCAAAGGCTCCGCCTACGACAAGGTAGCCGGCCTCTCCATCGTCGCCCCAGGGAGCCCTGCTCAAGCTCTCCACATCCTGGACTCCGCCTACGACAACGTCGGGATCGTGAAGCAGCGCCTCTACGTCCAGCTGTCCGAGCTCCAGCCAGTCTTCGAGCAAGACGCCGCCACCCTTGAGCAGTTCTACGACCAGGTCCAGCTCATCATCGCCCGCCTCAGCGCCCTGGGCATCCCAGATGCAGCACTGGACTCCCACGCCCATGCTGTCTTCAGCAAGCTCCCGGCCCCAGTCTCCATGAAGATCCAGGACGAGCGCCTCCGCCAGTGCCAGGAGCCAGTCCCTCCCATCCGCGACCTCCTCGAGGCCATCGCCCGCGAGCTGAACATCCTCAAGCACATCCAGCTCAGCAGCACCAGCCCAGGCCCCCTTCAGCTCACCAACTGCTTCCAAGGTGCCAGCAAGGGCCACACCAACCGCCAGCAGCAGCAGCAGCAACGCTCCCAGCAGCCATCCAAAGGCAAAGGACCAACCAAGGCTAAGCCCCCAGGAGCTGATGCTGAACGTCCCAAGCCTGCCTGCTGCTTCTGCTCCGAGGACCATGCCTCCTCCAAGTGCTCCAAGTACGCCGATGGGTCTGCACGGCACAAGCGCGCCCAGGACCTTGGCCTCTGCTTCAACTGCTTGTCCAAGAAGCACGCGCTCAAGGACTGCCCCTCCAAGCTCAACTGCTGGACGTGCCGACAGCGCCACCACTCCACCCTCCACGACGCCATGGGCAAGGGCAGCACTCCGGCGACGAATCTCAGCCTCACCGCCAACGGCAAGGCCTCCATCCTCGCCACCTTCCAGGCTTCCATCGCTGCCCCAACCCCCACCCGCCGACACCAAGTCCAAGGCCTCGCCCTCATGGACTCCGGCTCAAGCATCACCTGGCTCCGCAAAGACCTCTTCGATGCCCTCCAGCCCCGTCTCCTGCCAGCGGAGACCCTCGAGGTGTCCTTTGCCGACCGCCCCAGGCCCGAGCTCATCACAGTTCGCCCCGGCTGGCTGGACCTCATCGCCCTCAACGGCTCCCGCCTCGCCTTCAAGGCCTACCCCCATCTCCAGCTCTGCCCAGACCAGGAGCTAGGAGGCTACGAGCTCCCTAAGGACATCCTCAAGCGCCTCGCCGGCTACGAGGTCACCAACCTCCCCAAGGCCAAGCCCAAGGTCTACTCCATCGCAGTCCTCATCGGCCTGGACATCCACGAGGCAGTCGAGGGCACCGTCAAGCTGGCTCTCACACCCCAGCTCTCCCTACTCCACTCACCCTTCGGCAGCATCCTCCGCGGCTCTGTCACCGGCGTCTCCAGCCCAGGCATCAAGCCCACCTGCAGCTTCCTCATCCAGGCCAAGCCCCGCCCCAGCCTCTCCAGCCTCGTCGCCCGCCAATCGGACCTCGAGCTGGTCGGCCTCCAAGCCGGTGCAGACAAGGCCACCACCGAGGCAGAGCACCGCACCGAGTGCCTGCTCAAGTCCATCTCCCGCAGCCCCGAAGGTCGCTTCGTTGTTCCTCTCCCCTTCAGCTCCCAGGCACCGCAGCTGGCCTCCAACTTCGGACAGGCCTTCCACCGGGCAGCAGCAGCCTTCGCCCGCCTCTCAGAGACCGAGCGCGACGCCTACTACAAGGAGTTCCAGGAGCAGATCGACCACGGCATCCTAGCCCCGGTCCACGAGGAGCCTCCGCCTGGCACCCTGGTCCACCACCTGCCCCACTTTGGAGTCCCCAAGCCAGACTCCCTCCACACCAAGGTCCGACCGGTCGTCGATGCGTCCACCAAGGCTGGCCATCCTCCCGTCTCCCTCAACGACCTCGTGGATCCAGGTCCCTGCCTCCTCACCAGCCTCGTCGCCGTCCAGCTCCGCCTGCGAGCGAGCCCCTACATCCTGGTCGCCGACCTCGCCAAGGCCTTCTACTCCATCGGCATCGCCCCCCAGCACACCCACGCCCTCCGCATCATCCTGCCGCAAGATCCGCAAGCACCTCTGGACCGGGACAACTTCCAAGTCTACGCCTACCAGCGGCTGATCATGGGCTGCTCAGCATCGCCATGGATCCTCCAGGCCTGCGTCCGACTGCTCGTCCAGGACGCCATCTCCAAGGGCATCACCTACGGCCTCACGACTACGGAGCTCAAGAGCCTCCCCAGCTACCTCTACGCTGACAATGTCGTGATGGGCTTCCAGCAGCCGGAGGATGGACAGCGCCTCGCCCAAGGACTCCAAGCCCTATTCGCCTCTGCCTGCTTCCATCTGCGGGACTTCGCCAGCAACCTCCCCGATGCCTTCCCTGACCTTCCCAAGAGCGACTGCCTCGACGTCGCCTTCCTCAAGAATCTGGGCCTCCAGTGGTACCTGGACACAGACAAGCTGGGCATCACGCAGCCTAACTGGAGCGACATTGCCTCAGGGAGCCTCAACAAGCGCAAGCTTCTCAGCGCCACCAGCCGCGTCTATGACCCTCTCGGCTTCGTCCTCCCAGTCCTTCTCCAAGGCCATCTCCTCTTCCGCGAGGCCAACACTCCAGAGAGTACCTGGGCCACTCTCATCCCCAAGGAGATCCGCGACCGCTGGCTGACCCTGGAGCAGGACCTCAGCAGCGTCGGCCTCCTCCGCCTTCCCCGCATCGCCCTGAGCAGCAGCGCTCCCACAACCCTGGCCATCTTCGCAGATGCCTCGGTCTCCGCCTTCGGCTGCTGCGCCTACGCTACCAGCCCTGGCACACCCCCAGCCCTCCTTTTCGCCCGCTCCCGCCTGGTTCCAGAGAAGGACAAGGGCCTCCTCATCTCCATTCCCCACTCCAAGCTCTGGGCAGTCGTCCTCGCTGTCCACACGGCAACCTTCCTCAAGGCCTCCTACGACCTGGTCCAGTTCCTCGACACTCGCATCTTCACCGACTCTGCCATCATCCTCGCGGGATCCACGGCACCTCTCCAGACTGAGCCTACGAGAACCGACGAGTCGAGGAGATCAAGGCTTCCATCCCCAGCTCCGCCATCGCTCATGTCCCCAGTGACCAGAACCCGGCAGACTGGCTCACCAAGCCCCGCGACCTCAAGGAGATCCTGGCCAAGGACAGCCTCTACGTCTACGGCCCCGCCTTCCTCCGCTCTTCCCCGGACCAGTGGCCCCGCTGGGCTCCAGCCACGGACCAGGCCATAAGCCCTGCCACTCAGGTGGACCAGGCCGTCAGCCCTGAGCCGGACCCTGGACTCAGCGCAGCTGCTGCTCTCCTCAACCCCGCTTCCATGGCACCAGAGGTGGACTACAGCTCGCCCCCAGCCTTGGCCACAGCCGCCGAGGCGCCCGCTGCTCAGGCCCTCCACCTCCCCTACCGCCCTCTCCCAGCCTTGGCCGCAGTTGCCAAGGCGCATGCTGCACCCACCGTGCCCCGCGGGTTCCTCACCCTCCTTCCCCTCCAGCGCTACAACCAGCTCCAGCCCCTCCTCTCCGTTGGAGCCAAGGTCCTCCATGCCATCCCCCGCCTCGCAGCCCGCCTCGGCCTCCCAGAGCCCCAGCTGCCCGGCTTTCCCACCCCGTCCTCCAGCGAGTTCAAGCTCCAAGCAGCAGTCAAGGACTCCCTGCTCAAGGACATCAACCGCGCCGCCTACCAGGCCCTCGTCGCTGATGCAGCTCAGGCAGACCAGCGTCCAGCCCAACCAGCAGCCCGTCGTCTCCGCCTCCAGCTACAGGCCCAAGTCGACTCCAAAGGCTGCGTCCGGGTCGGCAGTCGCTTCTCAGCAGCCGAGCCCTCCGGCCTCCCTCCGCTCCTTCTCCCCCAAGGTCATCTCCTAGACCTCCTCATCCTCGACGCCCATCTCCGGCTAGGACACGCACCCAAGTCCGTCGTCCTGGGCTACCTCCGCCAGCGCTACTGGTTCACCAAGGGCAAGCTCACCGTCGCTTCGGCCCTCCGGCATCTCTGCCAGCCCTGCCGGATCTGCAAAGCACCTCGCCTCGCCCGCCCAGCTGACGCTCAGCTCCCACCCCAGCGCATCAGCCTCAACCGCCCCGCCTTCTCCGACATCCTCGTCGACCAGGCAGGCCCCTTCTTCATCCAGCTCCCCAGCGGCCCAGTCAAGCATTGGGTCCTCGTAATCAGCTGCGCCGCCTGCAGAGCCTTCCACCTGGAGCCCCTCAAGGCCTACAGCGCCCACGCCGTCTGCAACGCCTTCGACCGCTTCTGGAGCCGTCGTGGCCTCACCACCGGCACCATCTGGCTAGACAACGCCACTGCCTTCCAGGCTGCATCCAATGCCCTGGAACCTGTCCTTCGCTTCCGCCAAGGCCTCCCTCTCCCAATCGGCCTCGTCGCCTCCAAGCACAACCTCCAGTTCCAGCTGACCCCCGTCAAGTCTCCCTGGCACCAAGGAGGAGTCGAGAAGATGGTCGACCTCCTCAAGGCCTCCCTCAAGCCCTGCCTCCTCCATAACCCAGTCGACGATGACGCCTTCCACACCCTTCATTTTCTTGAAGTCTTGTTCATGTGGCAAACTCGTAGCCTTGTTAATGTGGGAAAATGAAAAAACTGCTCTCCACATGAACAAGATATAGACAAGAGTAAAATGCTACAGCATAAGAAGCTTATGAATTTGCGATCATCAAAAAGATATAGACAAGTTGTAACACAATCGTAATTTAGTTTGATTTGAATTGTGATAAATTGTAACATGTCCATTTCATTGTCCACCTAAAAGCTCCACTGCTCATTCATAAGCAGGCGGCAATTTTGGCACACAGAACATAAAAACTTGAATAAAATTATTAAAAAAGTAAATTACAAAAAAAGTAAAAATGCAATAAAATGTCATAATAAAAATAGATCGAAAAAAAATTGTTGAATTTTTTAGATATAATAAAACTAAAATTTATCTTTAAGGTATCGAAAAATGAACAGCATTGTAATCAAATTGAAGGTAAAATTCAGTTTTGCAAGCATTCGAAATATGCTCTATTTTTATTGTGCATAGGGCATTTATTTCTTCTTTTTGAGATCTAAGGTTCAAACATTAATCCAAAAATTTTATTTAAAAATAAATTGAAAAGTTATTAAAAAACAAGCAAAAATTGAAGATAAATTGGATTATTCTACTGGTTCCTGCCATAAATTGCCGCCTGCTTATGAATGAGCAGTGGAGCTTTTAGGTGGACAATGAAATGGACATGTTAGAATTTATCACAATTCAAATCAAACTAAATTACGATTGTGTTACAACTTGTCTATATCTTTTTGATGATCGCAAATTCATAAGCTTCTTATGCTGTAGCATTTTACTCTTGTAGTCAAATCAATGTTGCTCTTTCCAATGCAAAATGAATTAAAACGATTGGAGCTTTCCTTGACGAGCAGAAGCCTTATCAATATTGATATCTAGCAATAACCTCAAAAACATACACCAGGGCAGAAAAGAGGGGCTGGGCGCTGACACTCCGCTAAAGCTCCGCTCGCACCAGCCCAATACTTTTTTTTATCACAAAACTAAATCTATCCAACCCAATCGCTGTAACAGAAAGGAAACTCAGAGGGCGCTGATGATGAGTTTTGAGATTCAAAAATTCTGCAAAATTTATGGTTGCTATTTTCAGGCGATGCCTTAGTGGGACAGAGGACAGGAAAGAGGTTGAAAAGAGCAAACAATGCTGCCGTCGTGGACGAGGCCGATCCAGAAGTGGGTGCCGGGAAGTTGTGGGCTGAGGGTGTAGAATACGGCGTCCGCCTTAGCCCGCGTCTCCAAGCGCGCCAGGCGACCTGGCAATGACACAGCCGCCAATAGCAAGTGAGGAAAACTGACCTACATGCCATTACCCAAATAGCCGATCTGAGCTCCTTGCAGGAAGCATTTCCTGGCCGCGTCATGCCTAGCCCAATTTATCCCACTTTTGCAACAAAAATATTTTCAGGAAAGGAAGCAAAAATAGGCAAGAAATATTAAAATAAATTTGCAAAAAGTGGCTAATTTTTGCCAAAGCATTGAGCAAGAGGACAGAAAAGACAGAAAGACCAGTTTTCCGTCTCTGGGGGTGTGTAGAAGCAGGAGCCGCCATAGACTGCTCGGTGGGTGGCTGTGACGCCGTTGCAGATGCCCGTAAATTCGTGTCCTATGCCAAGGCTTTGGGTTTTGAAGTTTTTATAGCTGACGATTCTGTTGTAACTCAACCCCCACCATATCTTAGAAAGGCCAACATTGGCCAGATTATATATATTTCAATCCAAAAAATAGTCCGCAGTCCAATGGGAAACCTGTAGGCGGTGGTTTGGGAGCAGTGGCGTCCAGTTCGCAGACGTAGCGCTTCTCCTCGTCACATTCCAGGGGCTGCCATCGTCCGGGACTGGGACTGGCCTTGAAGACGTGGCATTGCTCGTCGCTGTCGCTGGTGGTGTCAACGGTGAAGAGGCCGGCGGCCATGGGCAGCTCGTCCACGCGGTTGTCGGTGACCAGGTTGTGGCTGGCCCACTGCTGGCCGCCGTCGGGACCGTAGAGGCCGATCCAGCAGTTGGACAGGCCCCAGGCGCCCGCCACCCCATCCCGCAGAAACTCCGCTCTGGCCACCGTATGCAGGCGCACCAGACGACCTGCGCGGGGTCAGGCCGGAGTTGGAGGAGGAAGATATGGGGACAGGGCTGGCACATCCCTGCTGAGAACGGAACCCTCCCCGGCTTTAGTTTGTCTATTGGAAGGATTTGAAAGTGTCGGCAACTCCAGGAGAGGTACTTTCCAGACAAGTTGGTTGGTTGGCTCGGCAGGAACTTGGAACTTGGTGGCGGGCTTTCAGGCTATGTATAGGCTGAGGAAACCCGCAACTTCGTTGGTCTGTGGCTAGAGCAACCCCCACCCTTTCCTAGCCTGTCTAACCGTCCGCCTGTTTGACCAGATACCGTCTAGCTCTCCAGGGGCGCCCATTTATCATAGTGCTACTCAATTGCATAAGAATGCTTGGAAAAGTTCTAAGCAAACAGCAGTCACTAGAATGACCTGGCCTAGAAATGCAAGGCAAGCAACCAGTGTAGCCCTGGCTGTTGCCGTACTGGACGCAGTTTTCAGCCGCCTCCTCCCTAAAATATCGCTGGGCTTTGAAAGGGTTGAGGTGGGCAGTGTGGAGCAGACCATTCCTCATCGGTGTCCCATCCAGAGTCGTAGAAGAAGCAGGAGTCCTGGAAGGCGACCTTGTGGGTGTAGGGGAGCCCGGCGCAGACTGACGCAAAGACTGCCAGAGGGCTCACCTTGGCCGGAGCTGCCTCGCAGCTGAAATTCTGCCTCCCATCAACCTCACCATTTCAGCCTACGGCTTCCGGGGTGGCCAATTTTGCTGTCAAAATTAACCAACAATGAAAGGGGGCAAAATAATTCCGTATGGGGCCTCAGTTTAGCAGGATGGGCGAATCAAATGCAGGTCGCAAAACGAGTGAAAGATGCCTGATTCTAAAGTACCTGTGGTGAGCCTGAGTGCTGGTGTCGAAGATGTTGGTGGGCGGAGCGCAGAGGATGCTGCTGCTCTGGCCTACCTCGATGGCCGCCAGGCTTCCGTTGCCCAGCAGCGGCCCCGCCTTGGCGCAGTAGCATGTGGGTACCTGTGGTGAGCCTGAGTGCTGGTGTCGAAGATGTTGGTGGGCGAGAGCCCAGAGGATGCTGCTGCTCTGGGCTAGCTCGATGGCCGCCAGGCTTCCGTTGCCCAGCAGCGGCCCCGCCTTGGCGCAGTAGCATGTGGGTACCTGTGGTGAGCCTGAGTGCTGGTGTCGAAGATGTTGGTGGGCGGAGCGCAGAGGATGCTGCTGCTCTGGCCTACCTCGATGGCCGCCAGGCTTCCGTTGCCCAGCAGCGGCCCCGCCTTGGCGCAGTAGCATGTGGGTACCTGTGGTGAGCCTGAGTGCTGGTGTCGAAGATGTTGGTGGGCGGAGCGCAGAGGATGCTGCTGCTCTGGCCTACCTCGATGGCCGCCAGGCTTCCGTTGCCCAGCAGCGGCCCCGCCTTGGCGCAGTAGCATGTGGGTACCTGTGGTGAGCCTGAGTGCTGGTGTCGAAGATGTTGGTGGGCGGAGCGCAGAGGATGCTGCTGCTCTGGCCTACCTCGATGGCCGCCAGGCTTCCGTTGCCCAGCAGCGGCCCCGCCTTGCCGCAGTAGGATGTGGGTACCTGTGGTGAGCCTGAGTGCTGGTGTCGAAGATGTTGGTGGGCGGAGCGCAGAGGATGCTGCTGCTCTGGCCTACCTCGATGGCCGCCAGGCTTCCGTTGCCCAGCAGCGGCCCCGCCTTGGCGCAGTAGCATGTGGGTACCTGTGGTGAGCCTGAGTGCTGGTGTCGAAGATGTTGGTGGGCGGAGCCCAGAGGATGCTGCTGCTCTGGCCTACCTCGATGGCCGCCAGGCTTCCCGTTGCCCAGCAGCGGCCCCGCCTTGGCGCGGTAGCGTGTGGGTACCTGTGGTGAGCCTGAGTGCTGGTGTCGAAGATATTGGTGGGCGGAGCGCAGAGGATGCTGCTGCTCTGGCCTACCTCGATGGCCGCAGGCTTCAGTTGCCCAGCAGCGGCCCCGCCTTGGCGCAGTAGCATGTGGGTACCTGTGGTGAGCCTGAGTGCTGGTGTCGAAGATGTTGGTGGGCGGACCGCAGAGGATGCTGCTGCTCTGGCCTTCCTCGATGGCCGCCAGGCTTCCGTTGCCCGAGCGGCGGCCCCGCCTTGGCGCGGTAGCATGTGGGTACCTGTGGTGAGCCTGAGTGCTGGTGTCGAAGATGTTGGTGGGCGGAGCGCAGAGGATGCTGCTGCTCTGGCCTACCTCGATGGCCGCCAGGCTTCCGTTGCCCAGCAGCGGCCCCGCCTTGGCGCAGTAGCATGTGGGTACCTGTGGTGAGCCTGAGTGCTGGTGTCGAAGATGTTGGTGGGCGGAGCGCAGAGGATGCTGCTGCTCTGGCCTACCTCGATGGCCGCCAGGCTTCTGTTGCCCAGCAGCGGCCCCGCCTCGGCGCAGTAGCATGTGGGTACCTGTGGTGAGCCTGAGTGCTGGTGTCGAAGATGTTGGTGGGCGGAGCGCAGAGGATGCTGCTGCTCTGGCCTCTCTCGACCGCCGCCAGGCTTCCGTTCCCCAGGCAGCGGCCCCGCCTCGGCGCAGTAGCATGTGGGTACCTGTGGTGAGCCTGAGTGCTGGTGTCGAAGATGTTGGTGGGCGGAGCGCAGAGGTTGCCGCGGCTCTTGCCTCCCTCGACCGCCGCCAGGCTTGCGGTCCCCAGCAGCGGCCCCGCCTCGGCGCAGTAGCATGTGGGTACCTGTGGTGAGCCTGAGTGCTGGTGTCGAAGATGTTGGTGGGCGGAGCGCAGAGGATGCTGCTGCTCTGGCCTACCTCGACGGCCGCCAGGCTTCGGTTCCCCAGCAGCCGCCCCGCCTCGGCGCAGTAGCATGTGGGTACCTGTGGTGAGCCTGAGTGCTGGTGTCGAAGATGTTGGTGGGCGGAGCGCAGAGGATGCTGCTGCTCTGGCCTACCTAACAGGCCGCCAGGCTTCCGTTCCCCAGCAGCGGCCCCGCCTCGGCGCAGTAGCATGTGGGTACCTGTGGTGAGCCTGAGTGCTGGTGTCGAAGATGTTGGTGGGCGGAGCGCAGAGGATGCTGCTGCTCTGGCCTACCTCGACGGCCGCCAGGCTTCCGTTCCCCAGCAGTGGCCCCGCCTCGGCGCAGTAGCATCTGGGTACCTGTGGTGAGCCTGAGTGCTGGTGTCGAAGATGTTGGTGGGCGGAGCGGAGAGGTTGCTTCTGCTGTGGCCTACCTCGATGGCCGCCAGGCTTCCGTTCCCCAGCAGCGGCCCCGCCTCGGCACAGTAGCAGGCTGGCAAAGCCACCATTCATCGTCGCATCCCACTTAGAGTCTTCCTTTACGCTCCCATCCAGCTAAGAGTGAAGGAAAATCGCAGTGGAAGGAGAGGTGGAGTCGCCAAGTGGGCTTCAAAAGCTGATGCAGTGGGTGATCCATAAGCTTCATCTGCTGCACCTCTCCTTCCACTGCGATTTTCCTTCACTCTTAGCTGGATGGGAGTGGAGGAAGACTGCTTCAATGCAGGGTCTGAGGTCTAAGATTTTGGAAAGGGAGCCTACTGGTGCAGGTGCAGTCGGAGCTAAGCCAGGGCGCCCCGTCTGCAAAACGGCGCCACGTTCGGCAACAAAGTTCAGAGAGGTCAGGGGGCGCAAACCCGGCAGCGCCTCGCAGAAAGGGCTGTCCGTTTCCGCGCACTTCTTGGACTCCCACTTGCCGTCCTTCTTGAACTTGACGCAGTCGTCGCCGAGCTTGGCGCTGAAGGCGGCCGTGTACCAGCTGATGCCGTCCCCGGGCGCCTGCGTGAGGCACTCCGTGACACCCACTCCCCGTCGTCCTCCTCCCAGAAGCCGAACTCCGTCTGGAAAGGGAGAAGGGCTTTATGGGCGTTCAATAGGAGAAGGGTATAATACGTAGGAGAGGCTGGGGCTGGCATCGTCCAGGCGACAGAGGCCGAACCCAGAGTCCTCCGCAGGACGCCCGCCGACGGCCTGCCAGGTGGCCTCACTGTCTATGAAGGCCAGGCAGCCAGAACGCTTCAGCTCTGCCGGCACTGACGACTGGCAGGCCGACAGCGCATCATCCCTCCAATCACAAATAGCAATACCATTGCCTCTTTCTCATTCAGGAGGTGAATTTAGTTGAGAATTGGAGTAGTCGAAGGCTTAAGGTTTAGTCGCTTTGTGTTTCTGTGCCTTGACCGAAAGAAAGAAGGATTAGAAAATATAGTATTATTATTCAGTCACTTTGACTGACTTTTATTTTATCCTATTCTCTAGGAAATAACTGCTCTACCCTCAAAACATGAATAGCAGACCCTGCTTACCCGGTGGCCTTGAGCCCGAGTGTGAAGAAGCGGCGGTCATTGTGAAGGGTGCCGCGCGTGCGGGTGGCAGAAGAGTGTCACCAGCGTAGGCGTAGGCGATGTTGGGATGCTGGCGTCGCAGGCTGAGAGAGCGGCCGCTGACCCCGTGCTCAGGACGCTGAC
>JASANA010011241.1:0-10770 GCA_030248095.1 Ptycholaimellus sp. GST1_10
TGCAGCTGATAGTTCGCAGGAAATGTGACATTGCATTTGGCGACTCTTTGGCTAATTGCTGTATTAAGGTGCTTCTTTTATCCTTTCCTGATGCTTCTATACAGAAACAGAGCTAAGAGGACCGCATAATGGGTTCTACGACAAATTTTTTCTGCTTTCTAAAAGTTATTTGTATCAAAAATTAGGTTCACTCTAACTATCCCCCCTCAAGGTTTTTACCCCCCCCTCATGGGTTTTACCCCCCACCCCTCAAGGTTTTTACCCCCCACCCCTCAAGGTTTTTACCCCCCCCCCCCCCCTCATGGATGCGTTCAAATCTGTTATGAACATGCCAAGATGAGATTAGTTGTAATCAACCTTTTTTACGACTCCAATTATCCCCCCTCCTCATGACTCCAACTATCCCCCCCCCCTCATGAAATTCGGCTCCAATTATCCCCCATCATGACTCCAATTATCCACCCTGCATGATATCCGACTCCAATTATCCCCCCCCACATGACACCAACTATCCCCCCCCCCTCATGAAATTCGGCTCCAATTATCCCCCATAATGACTCCAATTATCCACCCTGAATGATATCCGACTCCAATTATCAACCCCTCATGCCTCATGACTACGATTCCCAAGTCTAAGCCCAAGTCCAAGGCTAAACCTAAGCTAACGACCCATGAAGGGGGGGGGGGGGGTAGTTTCCTTGAGGGGGGGGGGGGGGGGGTTTGCTTGGGGGGGGGGGGGGTAAAAACTTGAGGGATCGGCATCTCATGAGGGGGGGATAGTTGGAGTGAGCCAAAAATATACCAAATCAATTTCTTTACCATGGAATCCACATTATTTCAAGTGCAAGCATTAAAAAAGTAGGAAACGGCTAAGAGAAAACACTGAATCTCCAATTCACAATTTCAGTAATGATTGCGTTGTTGAGTAACTAATAGGCATTAACCAAAACACCTTGCTCAGGGCTACGGCAACACTATTGACAACCGCTTTCACTTTCCCTTTATTTTGCACTGACTATATTACCACTCCGGTTTATAATTTTATATATCTGGTACCATCGGCAGGCCAAATGTGGGTCTCTTTTCTCCAAAATTTGCAATTGCCTCGAGTCAAAAGTTAAGGAAATACAATTTCTACTAGTATAATCTGCTGCTTGGACAGTTGCATTTTGTTTTTGGCGCGCAGTTCAGTGTCTCTTTCCATGCGCGCCCAAAAACAAAATGCAGATGACGCAGCAGATTCTACTAGTAGAAATTGTATTTCCTTAACTTTTGACTCGAGGCAATTGAAAATTTTGGAGAAAAGAGACCCACATTTGGCCTGCCGATGGTACTAGATATTTCTTCCACTTTTAATATAAAATAAAATTAATAATAAAAAATAAAATTAATATGCTGTTTGTTATATATTTAGTTAAGACTTTATTAGATAAATACATAAATAATAAACAAAACTTATTTAAATAAACTTTTTTTAATAAAAATAACAAAAATAAAAGTTTCGAAAATGGAAAGTACAATGCAAATTTATTGTCAAACTAACAAATTTACGAGAAATTTTCCTGGCTTATACTCAGGCTTTTAGGGAGAAAGGAGCTTTACTTTAGGCCTGCCGATGGTACCAGTTATTTTCTCAACTTTAAATGCACAAAAATTAAAATGAATCCATGAGAAAGAATCGAACCATCTAGTTTCATCCAGCAGTCCAATCGCTTACACGACTACACTACTGGTGCATTTGGGCACAAGGTTTAACAGAACAGTTACGAATAATTAAACACATGAGGCCCAGGGATCCGGGGAGGGAGGGGTGGGGGAATAAATGAATACCTACTACCGTCCATTGAGCAGATGCGGAGGAGTAGTAGTAGTAGGAGGAGGAGTTCGGACAAATAGTTTACATTTTTCGTGCCAAAATAAAAAGTTTTGCTCATTCCAATGGAAAAATAATTAGAACGATTGGAGCTTTCTGTGACGAGCAGCAGCCTTATCAAAATTAAGATCTAGCAATAACCCCAAAAACGTACACCTGGGTCGAAAAGAGGGGCTGGGCGCTGACATTTCGATTTGCTCCCTCGCGCCAGCCCAATTTACACCTCCATGATCTCATAATGCTAGCAACCGCAGTGAGTGTGAACAATCATTGAATTTGCAAGCGGACTTTGTTTTCGTTAAGCAAATGCTTTGAGAGTTATGAGAAAGTAAAGATGATTGTGCATTAAGTTCTAAGCCTAAGTTCTGGCGGAGCACTGAAGTTGATGCCGTGCAGGACAAGATCGAGGAAAGAACCGGGGGCCCCGGGGGTACCTTCCAGCCAAGTTGGTTGGTTAGATACTAAATTAGAAATGTTGGTTTGTTGGTAGGCCAATTTAAAGCATCCAAAAAGCTGGAGCAAGCTGGCAATGGAGAGCCCGTCCAGCTGTTAATGCCCATTCGTAGTGTTCTCCAACCACAGCAAACTCCACCTAGTTGCCCTCCAACTCCAGGCTAGCGGCCAGCCACCTGCTCAATAACCCGCCTGTCTGATTTTTCAAGCTACAATGGTTACATTACAGTTGATTAGGTTGTCCAATATGACGGTTCCAGCATAGACTGTATATTGAGCTTATATATCATAGACTGGGCAGGAACCCCTTCAGCCTACATTTAGGCTTGATGATGGTTGCCGCCCTTGTTTACAATGTTAAAAGTTATTAAAGTTATTAATTTCTGAAATATTGATTAAGTGAGCAATTAATATTCGTTGCTATTGCGTATTATCTATTGCATATTATTGATTTTGCTTGTGGCCATATTAGAAGTTCACAATAAGCCAGCTTTACCCCTGCCACCTTCCACCGCTACCACCGGCAGCCTACATTCTTCACATATGTCTTCGCCTTCCATTTGTTGTCCTATATTGCTGTTGTCAATTGCCTCTTTGCTTCATCTACTCTTGGTCAAAAATTTGCGCATTTCATGATAATACAGTCAGTTTAGCGCTCATTTGAACAAGCCAAGGCAAAGAGTTGCTGCAACCATGGATGTCAAAATAGAGAATCGTTCATTGCATCGTATTCAACCAGTTTTCATACTAAGCTTTATTTGTGGTTTCTGAGCTTTAGCATGTATTAAACTTTAATTAAGTGAAACATTAGCTTTTGAGTAGAGTCACAAAACTGCCGGAGCATTTACGGGACTGCTGTAATTTACCTAGCCATTCTTGTGCAAAATGAGCTGCATTTCTGAATGACTCAGGTCCTTCGGCAGTTTTAGCAAAAAAGAGAGCTCAGAACGACTTCGGAATGACTGAGAACGAGGTTAAAACGTAAAGTCACTTCCAAATTTATTTTTCAACCGTCATCCGTGCCCCCCTTTCTTTAACCCCTTCCTGCCCACTCCATTATATAATACGTCAATATAGTCTCCATGGTTCCAGCTTCAGTCGATTCTAAAAAGAAAGCCAGAACTGATTGAAGGTCATGTTGGTGTAGTAGCTGGTAAAGTTGGTGCTGATGCGGTTGACGACGTCCTGGGATGCGTAGGCTCGAATAGAAGGAGCCCCATTCAGTGTCCGCCAAAAGTGAGAGTAGATGGGACCAACTCACTGACTCCAGTCGCTTCAGCTGGCAAGTGGTGCTCGTGTAGAATGGTTCACCATCAGTCACCAGTCGGTGTATCTGACAAGGTGAGCTTAGTACTTGCAGTCGCTTAGAAGCTCTTCAGTCACGCTTCAAGCAGCAGCATTGAAGACGACCAGGCTTTGGCCCAAACCATAGAACAAGAAGATTAGAAATGATTTATAACGTGTTAAGCAAGTTCAATCTTCATACATGCCTAAACCCAGGCTCCGTAGGTGCCCCAGGCCGAACATGGCCGTCCCATCCTGCGCCACTCTGCTGGCATCGTCAGACCACCAGACCACCCAGCCGCTTGATGTTTCGCTGCTTGGATTTACTATGAAGTTCTAATTAACATTTAATGGATTTGTTGCATGTTCTTTGTTTGCAACATTTGTAAGTGCAGATTATAACGTGTGTAAGCCTGTAAATAGTCATTGTTTTGAAATTCAAGAGAAGCTGTACGAATCGACAATTACTTCAATCAATGAGTATAATATATCTGGTACCATCGGCAGGCCAAATGTAGTTCTCTTTTCTCCAAAAGTTGCAATTGCCTCGAGTAAAAAGTCAAGGAAATACAATTTTTACTACTGAAATCTGCTGCTTGGACAGTTGCATTTTGTTTTTGGCGCGCAGTTCAGTGTCTCTTTCCGTGCGCGCCAAAACCAAAATGCAGATGCCGCACCAGATTTCAGTATTAAAATTTTATTTCCTTGACTTTTTACTCGAGGCAATTGCAACTTTTGGAGAAAAGAGAACTACATTTGGCCTGCCGATGGTACCAGATATTTCTTCCACTTTTTATACAGTATAAAATGTATTAGTACAAATTTTATAGATCAATAAGTAAATTTTATTAGATAAATAAGTCACAAATAGAAAAAAAAATATAACGAAATCAAAAGTTTCAAAAATAAAAAAATAAAAATTTCAAAAATAAAAATTATTGGCAAACTAAGATATTTTTGAGAAATTTTCTTGGTTCATGCTTAGCGCGATTTTTGGCCTGCCGATTGTACCAGTTATTTTTTCGGGCACAAAATTCAAAAGAATGACTGAGCTGGATTCGAACCTGCCAGTTTAATTTAGCTGTCCAATCGCTTATACCACTACGCCACTGGTGCATATGGCTCCATGGTGTGACTAAAGAGCTATGATTAAAGAAATATATGAGGCCAAGGGAGCCGGGGAGGGCGGCGGGGGGGGGGGGAGGAATGAATACCTACTATCGTCCATTGAATAGATGCGGAGAAGAAGGAGAAGGAGAAGGAGAAGAAGAAGGAGTTCGGACATATGGTTTTTTGCGTTTTTCACCCTAAAATCAAACGTTTTGTGCAAAACTCAAAAGATAAACTATAGTCAATTCGATGTTGCTCTTTCCACTGGTGAAAGAATTAGAGCAGTTGGGGCCTTCTGTGACGAGTGACCGCCTTATCAAAATTAAGATCTAGCAATAACCCTCAAAACATACACCTGGGTCGAAAAGAGGGGCTGGGCGCTGACACTCCGCTAAAGCTCCGTTCGCGCCAGCCCAATAGAGATTTAGCGTCGGTTTAATTATTAAAAAGCGCCATGCCATTTACTTTGCTTGACTGTGTGAGCTACAACCATTTTTCCAATTGCGGTTTTTGCTATAAAATAGTCTGAGGTTGGTCAAAAAATATTGGTTGAAATTGGCCAAAAATCGATTTTTAGGTCATCCAGAGGTCAAAAAGTAGATGTTAGAGAAATGGCCATTTCTCAGCAATTAGGATATTTTGGGCCAGGGTTTGCAGGGCTGAGATCACAACTTAATGGACCAATACCCTGCCTAATCACGATTCACAACTCGAACCTTCTATTTTTGGAAAGTGGAATACCAATACCCCTCCTACAAGGCCTTTCAATCCTGTCATATACTTGATTTTAAAATCAATTTGGTTACATGTTAATTTCTACCACCTCTCTATTGTGCAGCACGGCGACAGCGTGGACAGACTGGTGGACAAGGTGGAGAAGGATAAAAGTAGGAGGATGAGGAGACTTGGAAATGTTTGGAGGAACGCTTCCTGTTGCTTCAGTGCGTGCTGATATCCGGGCTGATGGTGTTGGTGGCGACGACCCTACGCGACACTGCCCAGGCGGACGACGCTGCTGAAGTGGCTCTGGCTCACCAGGAACTTGTGCCAGAAGGCATGCAGCTGCCCGGGCATGCCGGTGAAGGCTTCGGAGGGCACGCCATTCATGTGGACGCATATGACGCCGCCCAGGCAGTCGGAGAGGGCCTTGAGGCAGTGGGGGGTGCCCTGGATGTGGCCGCTGCGCTGCGCCTAATCATCCGACACGTCCGCTGGCTTGTAGCGATTGTTGGCCAGCTCATCTACATCAAAAAACTGCTGGCATATCTCTTTGACACTTTTATTTCTCTCAGTTTTGTAAATTGTTCCACGAATAACATGTGGACGCACCTAACACGCACCTTGCTGCCATTGTTTGCGCCCATGCAGTTTCGCTCACCTTATCTGCTTCTCAATGTCTTCGCCCATTTCGTTTTTACTAAGAACATATGCCCTAATACTACTAAAGTTTCCAAACTGCAGCTTTCTCCACATCCAAAAAATGCATGTTTTTAGGCGTTTGTGAAAACAACAAATCCGACGTCATGGCTCAGGAGTGCCCGGTTGGCCTGCTCCACCTTGCCCATAAATTCTCTCAAGACCTTCGGCTTCTGCAAAAGGTGTGCCTGGAGACTATGGCAGAGCCGAAAGTGTTAGAGTGTAAGCACGTCTTCTGCCTCCTCTGCCTGGAGACCGCGGCTGGCAACCGGGCCAGCCTCTGCTGTCCGCTCTGTCGCCTGGAAAGTCCACGACCCGTTGGATTCCAGTCCCTCTTGTCCTACAGAGAATGTGGCCAGACTGAGGCCCTTGGCTGGTGGTGGGCCGCAGCCACAGATGGGCGGGGTTTGCAGGAGCATGGCTGGGCCTTCCTCCCCACTGGCACCCTCCTCACCTCCTCTGAAGATCCTCCTCACCTCCAGTGCCAGGCTGAAGGCTGCGGCGCCTTCAAGCACCCGGATCGCATCAAGTAGCAGCATTGCCTGCCTTGCTGGCTTAGTGGATGTGCTGGGGGGGTATTTGCAGATGGTGTGGAGGCTGTTCGAAGTGGCTGTGCGGGCCATGCGAGCAGTCGGATGACCATCTGGACCTGGAGCACCACTGCGACGAGGCGAAGGCCATCGTTGCCTCTGCTCTGGACGCCTTAATGGTTGCCAGGCTCCTGTCCTCGCTCAATTGGACTCATCCTGACTTTGAGGTGGAGGAGAATCCTAGAAAGCGGCAAGTGGACGAATTCTGCGAAGCTCTGAAAGCCACTCTCTACAGGCGCATCGAAGCTGATCAGGTCCACTTCTACACTGCTTTGTGAAAGTAAGGAAGGGCCAGATTTGCAGGATTTGCTGGCCAAAAAACTGAGCACTTTATTTGGAACTAGTGGAGGCAATGCCTCACCAGCACTGCCCCTGGAAGAGGCCTTGAAAATGGCTTATCAAGTATTTATTGCTCTGATTCTAGCCTGTCTCTGAGCTTCTCATTTTTGTAGGCGACGAAGGTGGAGCCTCTGAAACTGTATTTGGCCCCGGAGCAGCTTAACTTCTGCGCCACCATGCTTTGCCCCGAACGCGATTCGCACGTAGAATGCTCTTTGCTCGACTCTCTACGAAATTTAACCAATCAGAGGTATACGATCTAGTTGAAAATTTACAACATAAATTTATCAACTACCTTTTATTTAATAGATCAGTTGGCAGATAGCTTTATTGATTTAGAAGCAAGCATTTGGAGGAGGAGGCGACCATCATCGGACCCGTCCTTGAGCCTGGCATCAAGCCCGTTCCGCGCGATAGTGGTTGGCTTATTTTTAATCAAAATATGATCGAGTTCAAAATTTAAATGCATCAAAAATGACATGATGACTTAAAATTTTTAAAAAAACCTCTTCTAAATCAATAAAGCTATCTGCCGACTAATCTATCAAATTAAAGGTAGTTGATAAATTTATGTTGTAAATGTTCAATTAGATCCGGCGCAAAAACTGCTAGCGAACAAAGCAGACTGTCATTACAGCATTCATCGGTCGCCTGGCCATCATCGGCGGCGGCAGGAAGTTCAGTTCAGAGTGGAATCATGAAAATATGATGGAGCTGTGGTCGCCAGCTGACGGCCGGGATTCCATCCTCCATCCGCTGGAGCCTCCACGCTGGCATCCTAAGGCCGCTCGCCTGGACGACAACCACCTGCTCATCTACACCAGCCCACATTTCGACAGCCACATGTGCGAGCTGTGGACGAGCGACTACGAGCGGCGTCTTTTGGCCAGGCCGCAGAATGCACGTCGGGGCAGCTACTTACTGCCTTTCTCCAGCTCTGCAGTCCTGCTGGGTGGCTGGGATGTGAATGGAGAGCAGAGGCAGACGGCGCTGCTGCACTACAGCAGAGAAGCAGATGCCTGGCACCAGCTCACCGATCTGCCCAGCCCCGAGCCCATCACCGCTGCAGCCTCACTCAACGACCGCCTCTACCTCTGGCAGCCCAACTGCCTCCGCGTCTACGACCCCGCTCAAGACAGCTGTTGGGAGCGGAAGGCGCCGGCGGGCTTGACAGGAAGGTGCTGGCCCCAGCTCATCGCCGATCGCTGCAACGGACGCCTCTACGCCCGCACAGACCGGCATCTCATCCGCCTGGACACACGCGAAGACCGCTGGGCTCCTGTCTGTCCATTGTTCCGGAAAGGAGAGGATCCACGGCTGGTCTGGACTCCTCCGCGACTGATGGAAGTGAGCGGCAGCGTATGGTCCTGGCGTCAGTGCAGCGGTATGCAGCGTCTGGAGGAGCGCATGCGCACCTGGATTGCTCATCCTAAAGACCTTCGGATTCCATGTTCCGTGTATTCTGCAGTTGTTGGCTTCTAGTATAATTATTATTTAGTGGGTTATATTAACCCAAAGGGTATCTCTTATCTTCTGTTTATCTGATATTGAAGTGGGGGAAATTTTTTTCAGATTCTTTTGAGTTCTACTTGCGACTGAAGTAGATGCAATTTTTCTGGATGAAATTATTCCTTAGCACAAAAATAAGTTTTTGATCCTAGATTGTGAATTTTGTGCACAGTAAAAATTATCGTCAGTCCAATGAAATAAATAGATTAAATAATGAGAAGAGAGCACCTTTGCAAATACTGATGAAAATGTAAAAAAACATTTTTAAAAATCAATGCAAAATAATTTTTAAATGACTCTACTACCTATTTCCCTTGTAATTAATTACAATTAGTTATAAACGATATGGCTTGCCCTAATTCTACATACGTATAATATTTTTTAAAAAAACTGATCTTTTATATGTCAACTGATGGATTTACTAAATTGTGCAAAATTTTGGAGACAACTATATTTTGGCCAAATAAAATGCTAAAAAGGTATGGTGCTCTCTTATCAATAATTAATCCATTTATTTCATTGGACTGACGATAATTTTTACTGTGCACAAAATTCACAATCTAAGATCAAAAACTTATTTTTGCCCTAAGAAATAATTTCTTCCACTTCAGTTGCAAGAAAAATTTCATCTACTTCAGTCGCAAGTAAAACTCAATAGAATCTGAATAAAAATTTCCCCCACTTCAATTGCAGATAAACAGAAGATAAGAGATACCTTTTGGGTTAGCATAACCCACTATATAATAATTTCATCCACTTCATACAGGGTCAAGGCCCCTTTGCTTGAGTTCAAGATGACATGATGAGCTGCTTGTTCACCGTGACCGAAGCCCATGAAGACCAGATAGAAGTCTTTCCTAATCCTAAATTTACCTGTTTTTGCCGTTTGTTTTCTTCTCTTTCCGAAAAATATTTAGAGAGACCCGCGTCCTTTTTACAGGCACACCAACCAACGTTGACTCCGAAAATCCCGACTGGGGAAGTGGGGGGCCCCCCCAAAACCAACCAACACCGGAGGGTTTTTTAAATAGGGACGCGTATGCTATTAATCATTAATATAATTACTATTAAAATTGCAATTAAAATTTGCGGAAAAAGAAGGTGTTCTTTTTATTAACTCGAGTTTAATGTTAGCGAAGGCAAACTTCATATTAGCAGGTGTCATTGTCGTCAAAGATTTCCAGAAGCCAACAATATTTCATTCTCATTCCAATTTTCAACCAAGGTTACTGAAAACAAGCAAAAATTCCGACAGAATCTCTCGAATGTAGCTTTCTTCTTGTACGATGAGGAAGACGCCAAAGAAGTGGCAGCAGTAGATCGTCAAGCAGTACTAGAGCTTTGTCATGCATAGTCTCAAAATGTAGACTTTCATCGATTTTCCGTTTTTCTATGGGAATAAACCTAAACACGGAGTCAAAGGCTATAGACGGCATTCTACTTCTCCATTGATCTGATCTGACCCGTACTGCCATCATGTTTTGTGTAAAAAAGGCCAAGAAATGAGATTGAAGCTACCAGATGTTGGCTTGTTGGCTAGGTCTTCTTCATTCTGCAGGCTCAACATGGGCGTAGAAGCAGCCTCCCGCACCATGCTCACCTGCAACCCTCTCTATACCGCACTTCAGGCTCCATCGAATAAGACGTTAATGGTGGAAGCAGACAAAAAAGCAAGGAATTCGACAAATGCCAAAACCTTTGAATCGTTCTGTAAACTGCTCACCACAAAACATTATTTAAGAGGGTCATTCAGCTTTGAAGGAAACAAGGGGCAATAGAGTTAAGAGGCGCTTTTTGACTGGGGCACCAATGGGAGACTCATGGATTTTTGATCCCCTTTTTTATTTTTTGATCCCCTTTTTTGATCCCCTAAAGGAACCCATAGATTTTAAACTATACTTGGGGTCGAAACTCAATAATATCCATGTCAGGACAGCTCTGCAAAGTTGGAGGTTGTGGTGTAACAGCAGGAACATAGCGAGATTCTCTTTCGTAAGTCACCGGAAGAGGCCCGGAAGAGCCGGGAAGGAGAGCGGAACAGGTTAGGGCATCTTGGGGCAAGTGGACAGACTGATACCCGGCCTCCCTTCCGCCCGCCTCGTCAACATGAACAACGGAAGAACCAAAAATGCAAAACATCGCAGCGGGGCCGCCGGGCAGCCAGAAGGACAGCGGTGATCACACCAAAGGCTAACG
>JASANA010011243.1:0-12992 GCA_030248095.1 Ptycholaimellus sp. GST1_10
GCACAGTTCCCTGCACACAGTTAAAAGAGCTTCCTGGCTGGTCCAGGGAGACTGGTTCCTTATTTTACAATGTAGGTTCCAATTTGGTGAGGCCATTATTTATTTCAATTTTGAACTGAAATTTTTGGCCCATTTTTCATGAATTTTATTAACAACCCATTATTTTTATCTGGGGGCTCTTGCACTAGAAACTCGAAATTTCGAGCAAAATTGAAATTTAGAACATTTTCAGTTGCAGTAGAAAATTCTAAATTTCGGTTGTCTAGCACAAGAGAAACTCGAAAATTCGGAATTTTTGGCTAATGCAAGTACCAGATGCAGTAGATTGGAAAAGCCTAAAAGTCAGGTGTCGTGACTGTTCATGCATTCAAAACTGGTATTTGCTATAATTAGGCCAATCAAAGACCCCATTTATGCCTAAAGCCTGCCCAATATCTTTGAACAAAGGCTGTGGTTTGTATTGATCGAGTGATGTGATCGAGTGAGGGGATCTGAATTGCCACAGATGGCTCCCTGTCCTATCACATCGGCAAATCGGACCTATCACATCGCGAAAAAGCAAATTCCCAAAACCATCCCAAACACAAATTGGATCTATCACATCGTGCAAGTGGCGCGATGTGATAGATCCAACTGCAGGGGGACTCATAACATTGGGGACCTATCACATCGGCGGCAGTTGGGGGCTTGGTCGTCATCACCGTGGTAGATGCCACCGACGCCATCGGTGACGACGACGCTGGTGACAAGGATGTGGGTGATGGCGGTGGGGTCAATGTGAAAAGTTTTAGGAGTGGATTTATCACATCGATGTGATGGGTCCAGGTAGACTGGGATCTATCACATCGGCTGTTAAGGGGTAGAGGAGGAGGGAGGGCCGGTTTTGGGCCTAGGGCCTTCTGCCCTGGGAAGACATGCCTTTTTGTGTGTGAAGGGGAATGCAAATGAAGATGGCCATTTGACAGCGGGATGCAACCTTGGGTTCAGCCCTCCCTGCCCCAGCCTTGTCACTTGTTGTCACTGTCCCTGCAACTGACACTACAAGTGGTGCCCTTCTCTGCTCTGCATCTACATCGATACTCCAGTCATCATCAAACAAGGTTAATTAGTGGATCTATCACATCGATTCGATGCTGAGTACTTTATGAAGCATGATTAATTTTGGGATCTATCACATCGCCATGAATTTTGCCATATTCAGGTCAAAATTAAAGATTCAGGAATATTTTTTAAAGTACAAAATCTTTGAAAAAAGCAAGTGGCGATGTGATAAATCCCTTTCAGTACTGATTGGGGATTTATCACATCGATTGGTTGCAGGAGATATGATTTTCATTATCATCCTCATCATCATCATCATCGCCATCCTCCTCTTCTGCAGCGCGCGCAAGCGCCGATGTGATAGGTCCCAAAAAATATTGTCATTGCATTGGTTAATATTTCAGGCATGCGCTGGAACCGTGAGGATGGCTCTCTGCGCCCTGCACCCAAGACCCTGGGGTCAATGCGGTAGAACCAATTCCGCTCCAGCTCCTCCATCACTCCTGCTCCTCCCACCACTTCACCCTCACCCATCTCCTTCTAAGCCCTCACACCTCTTATGAAATCAAACGCTTCTATCCACTGTGTGCCCCCACTGACCGCTCACACACCCTCTGTGTGCTCACCTCTCACCCTGAAGCCTGGCGCCCATTTGAACCGATGTGATAGGTCCACTCTAAAATCTCCTCTTATGGCCGTGCCTACATTGCGATGTGATAGGTCCACTTTAGAAACTCCTTTCCCAACTGTGCCAGCATCGCTAATCGATGTGATAAGTCCATAAACAATATCAGAAAATAACAGCCACGAAATCGATGTGATAGGTCCCCCAGCTGAGGATCTATCAAATCCTTGTTGGCCTGCTTGCCCGGGTGCTTCCCCTGCTTGCCCTTGTCCGCCTGCCATCCCAAATACGAATTGGACCTATCACATCAAAAATGGATCTATCACATCGAATTCGATGTGATAGGTCCGATTTGTCACATCGATTTTTACAAACCTGATTTGGACTTATCACATCGTGCAAGCCATTTGTTCACAATTCATCCTAAACCTGAATTGGACCTATCACATCGCCAAAAATTCGATGTGATAGGTCAGGGAATCGCCACAGATCTGTTGATGACACAGATCCTTCAACACTAAAATGTGCATTAGGTTTCATGCGCTAGAGGACTCATTGCAGTAGTATCAACTTAGCTATTGATCAGCCTAGCTAACTGCATTTGGTACTATCAGCAAGCCTAAATTGAAACTTTCTCCAAAAATTTGATTGCCCCAAATTCAAAGTCCAAGAAATACATCTACTACTAGTGGAATCTGCTTCTAAGACAATTGCATTTCGGCTGATGTCAAGAACCCCCCTAGTCTACCAGAAGTAGAAAGTAGGCTCCCAACTGAAGGGCTTAGACGCGGGAGGGCTCGCGCACAACCGTGATATGCCTCAAATATTAACTTTGTTCTTGGGGGAGGGGCAATATCTTGAGGTGGCAAAATCTTGAGGGGGAATCCTTCATTGACATCAGCCTGCATTTCTTTTATTGAGCAATTCAGTGGCTCTTTCCAGTAGCTCTATCCAGTGCGTGCTAATTTATTTTTATTTTGTTTTATTGGTTTTGGCCCTTTTCAATCGCAAATATCATGAACACACTGGGGCAAAACTAAGAAGTAACAAAGTCAAATATCATGCGTTAAGACCTAGCTTATCATTTTGCCAACAATCTAAGCTTCATTTTCTTTTTTAATCATCCCCATAGCATTCTTAGATCGCTAGATATGCCCTGTTAAAGTTTGCAAAATTTTGAAATTTAGAGGGGGGGTGGTCTTTATTTCAAATCCTAAATTTCGGCCAATTTTAGGGTTTCACTTGCACTAGGTCCCATTTTCATCTAAATTTCGAGAAAAATTCTAAATTTCGCGAAATTTATGACTTTCTAGTGCAAGTGGAAAATTCAAGCTAGTGCAAGTAAAAAAAAGCTAGTGCAAGTGGGAAATTCGAGCTAGTGCAAGTGAGCTAGTGCAACTGCCAAATTTCGCCTAAATTTAGAATTCCGCGACCTAGTGCAAGAGCCCCCTGGTAAAGCGTAAGCGTAAGCAAATAGACCGAAACCAAAACTATTAGCTGAAATAATTTTAGTGCACAAAAAGTGCCAATTTCATCTCAGCCATTAATCATCTCATTTCATCTCAGTACATCATCCTCACAGAAATCAGTCAAAAGTCCAATATGAGCAGCAGCGTAGGAGCGGTAGAAATACATTTCTAGGGCCAACATTTTACGAAAAATTAAAAAAATGGATTTTTAAAAATATTTGCTCAATTTCATTAAAACATCAAAAAGTTGAGTTTTAGAAAAAAAATCTAACATTTATAGTTTATGAGTTTCAAGGTGAAATAGATAAAGCAATGCAAAACCACCTATTTTTCTCAATCAAAGGATTTTAAATTTCGAATTAGGCTCTAAAGATGTCAACACAGCTAGAATTTTTGAAATTTTATTAGCATTGAGGTCGGCTGACACCTAGTTCCCCCCATCAAGTCTCCCCCCATGGAGGGTGAGCCAATGGAAACACTCTGCTTTAGGACATAGCCAAAAGTGATCCTTTTTTCAGACCCAGTCATAAAAAGGGGGTCAAAAATTTTTATCAACAGCCCCCGAAAATTCTAACACCTCAAAATTCCTGTTTTAAAAGACATTGATGAACATTCTTGTCAAACAACTGTCACAAGGTGGTAGAAGGTCTGTAACTATGGAAAGAAATACGTCCAATCGGTGAGAGTGATAAAGTTTGGATTGTTGGAAAAAAATTTCAAAAAGTGAAAACACTGAATATGCTTGAAACGTTACTTTGATGTCATCTAACCAGGAAAAAAGTTTTATCAAAATCCGAGGAGGTGTCATTTTTGGTACTATCATTTTAATCTAAAATAGTCTAGGGCTGACGTAATATAAAGACGCTCCAGGCTCAGCAGACAACAACTTCGCCTAAGTACACGTCAACCACACCAGTGACACCTTGGGACAAGTTTATCTGGACAACGTCAACAGGACTTGAAAAAAGAGGCACTGAAGCAATTTCAACTAACATGACGAAAGGACCATCGACCCCCAATGTCTCAACACAAGACGACGGAAAAACTGAAATCTTGCAACCAGATGATCTGAAATACCAGCCTACTTCAGCTCCTTACTTAACTACTTCCAAAGATCCTTGGCCTTCAGTCCTAGCTCAGCTCCTATCAGCCGACCTTCCACCATCCCTCATTCAAGCAATCAACGATGGCAACACTTCTGCTTTAGAGGATTGGCTGGCCACCAACAACATTAACCCCACCTGGAAGAATGACCACAACTTTCAAAAGCTGTCTTCAGAGGTTCAGAAAAGCCTGGCTATTTATGAGAAAAGATCCAAAGAAGTGGAAGTTCTACAAAGCTTTGTTGGTGATACTTCCATTGGTCCATTCGGAACGGAGTACAAAGGAACAGGGAAAAGCTCTGGCCTAACAGATTTTATAGCCCAACAACAACTGAGTGAAGAAGAAAAGACAGCTATTTTGGAGGACGAACGCCTATCGCCAGCTCTCAAAGAAGTTCTTTCAAACCAATTTGCCACTACCAGTGAACTGGAGAAAAATCTCGAAATTATACTCGACACAGAAATTCCTAAAGAACTTATGCTGGCATTAGAAATGGAAGAAAACACGGCGTCGTTGACGGAGTGGCTGAAGGGAAAGGACCTCAGCTTTTCATTGGTCTCATTGGACGGTTTCAACCTACCGTCAGCTATTGCCGAGGCTCTACAGAACTATGCCACCTCCAAAGCTCGAAAGGAAGAATTGATAACCCTGGAAACTGAACTGAATCTCCAGATCCCAGAAAAGCTCCAGTCAAACTACACTCTTCTAAACGACCCTCAACCTCTGTCCAATTGGCTCAAAGATGCAGCACCCAACAGCGACGTTCTGAACCGCTTAATAGATCAAGGAAAATTATCAGCAACTCTGAAAGACAGTCTGTCAGAAATTCTCCTCAATCGCTGTGAAGGCTCTTGGAGTTGGTGGAGTGCTTGTTCGGCCAGCTGCGGTGCCAGTTTTAGGACAAGAAACTGGAAGCCCAACTACAGCCTCAACTGCAGTCGAGACTCTGAGACAGTCGTCTGCCCTGTCCCCTTCTGCAGTCAAGGTTTTAAAGCCTTTTTTGCTCAGGAAAGCCAGAATCGATTATTTCCCAGACTGCAAATGGGGAGAGTGGGGCCAGTGGGGCTCCTGCAGTGTAAGCTGTGGAGAAGGAGGAGTTCAAACTCGCTGGCGACAAGCAGCTCAGAAGGCCTGGGGCAAAGGAGGACAGTCTTGTCAAGGCCCCAACTCAGAGTCACAGTCTTGCACTGGAACTAAGTGCGAGGGTATTGAATTGTATTTTTCCCAATAAAATGCCCTAAACAAGTCTCACAATCAGATGTGACGCTGGCGCCGGATACAAAGCGACAATTGCTTGTTGCTGGCATAGAGGTTCACAAAATGCCAATACAACTATGGTGATAGAAAGAGGTTACGACTAAAAGAAATTTGATAGGAGGAAACGGCGGAGGAAGTTTTGGCCTTCTCTTCGGCGGTGTCAGATACGATCCCCTTCTACCTGGGCAACTACAGCCTGGAAGAGAGGCTGAAGCTGGGGCATCAGCTGGTAGACACCGTCGCTCTCTGCACCTACAACGGCGTCAAATGCCAGCTGGACGACTTTCGCCCCTACTATGATCGAGCTCTGGGTTGCCTCTATGTCGCTAAATAGGCAAATTTCAACAGCAGAGACTGATATCATTTTTTTCTAAGTTCTCTTCAATTATGTGCCACAATTCTTGGCCATAAAACTTGTCAGCTATTGCAACAAGGTATACTCGGCTATCGCCAAGATGCGCGGCCTTTGGTCCAAATAAAAACCTCAAATAACATTACTATACCACCCATATGAATCACTGCCAAAAGTGAGCTGATTTTATTAAATACTCAGGGATTTATGGATGTTCGGATTTTTGAACATCAATATTTTAGGTTTTTGACTAAATATGAAGAGATAATAAACATTTTAAAAAGTCCTTTTCTGAACTTCAATTTACCACCTTGATAGACGTTCATGCCAAAATTCAACTGATTTCATAGAAAAACCATCGATTTATCGATGTTCAATTTTTTGAAACATCAAGATTTTAGGTTTTTCGCCATAAATCAGGAAATAATTAATATTTCGGAAATTCCTTTTGCCAGCTTCAAGATATCACCTTAATGGACGTACCTGCCAAAATTCAGCCAATTTCATTAAAAAACCATCGATTTATGGATGTTCGAATTTTTGAAACATCAAGATTTTAGGTTTTTCGCCATAAATCGGGAAATAATTAATATTTCGGAGATTCCTTTTGCCAGCTTCAAGATATCACCTTGATGGACGTACCTGCCAAAATTCAGCCAATTTCATTGAAAAACAAGTGATTTATGAATTTTCGTATTTTGAAACATCAAAAAATTGAGTTTTGGGCGAAAATCGAAAATTTACGTCCATCCCAAAAAATGGCCTGGAGATACCACCCAGAAGGACCTTCATGCAAAAAATTAGCCAATTTCGTTGAAAAACCGCGGAGGCCCGGCCCCGGAAAGACACATATATATATATATATATATGCGGACAGACGGACGCAAAAATGGGGTAACTGCTTAAGCTGGCCTTGGCCGCCCGCCGCTTCGGGCAGGGCGCCAGAGCTCCTCCGGCCTCCGGGCCCGGGTGCTACGGCCCCTACGCTTCGCCTAGCATGCTTCGCATGCTAGGCTACGCTCCGGGGCCTCCGCACCCATGCCCTCCGGCCTCCGGAGCTCTGACTGCCCTGCCCTCCGCGGCAGGCGGCCTTCGGCCGCGCAAAAATATTAACAAAACAACAATAATTGATTGCCTATTTTGGCATAATAGTTGACAAATTTCGACAATTTTCGACCAATTTCGACAAAATATCAGCAAAGACCCATTTTTGACCAAACTGGACAAAGTTTAAAAGAATAACTTGATGTACTTTTCCAAGCCCAACAGCTGCACGTTTGACAAATTATCATTGAGGCAATTGCTTCACGTTCAATTTCGAAGCCTCACCGATCAAGTACTGGGTTCAGCGAGGAGGCGCCTACTCCGGCCTTCGTCTTCTGCTGCACAGTTTGAGTCTTCCTTCTGCTTCTGTTGCCTTCCACCTCGTCACTATTTGTAGCGGAGACAGGGGAGTACACGTGCACCTCGCCGACGGCCGGTTTCCAAGTGGCCATCCACAATCAGTCCCAGACGCCTTTCCCCCTCAACGATGGCTACAAGCTGGCACCCGGGCGGGCTACCTACATGCCTCTGCATACCGTAAAATACCAAAAAAAAATTAAAAAATAAAAATAAATAAATTTATCAATTTTCCAGTCCGCATTTAAAAACCTGGCCTACCCATACGGCAACTGCGTGAGTCGGCCTAACGAACACTTTCTCTACAGCGGCAGCTACTCGGTCGAGGCTAGTGGCAGTAGATGCTGTCCTCAAAATGAGTCAATGTCGGCCTCTGGTCTGTCAGGGCTGCCTCCGGAGCTGCTATCAGGCTCAGTTGACGCGGGAGTGTGGCTGTGCTGACCCTCGTTTCGAGGCCCCTGCCAACTACTCCGAGTGTACCATCAGCGCCAGTTCACTCTTCCCACTAAGGCCAGCCTGGAAGGCAGTGAAAGAGGGTAGACTGTTTTGAGAGCAATGCCTGGACAGCACCATGGCCTGTCTCTTGGTGAAGGAGAAGAGCTACTGTGCTAACTGCAGCTACCCTTGCTGGTCAGCTCTGCCTTTTTATCTAGACTGCTGAAAAAAGAGGCCTCTCACCTTTGAGATCTTTCAAAAAATTTGCCCATTAATTTTTTTAAAGTTCTCAAAGGTGAGAGGCCTCTTTTTGACTGCTTAGTTCCTTATGGCCTCCAAAATCTGCAGCTTTGTTTTCAGGCAGGACACCTACAACACCCTCCAGAGCTCTGGACACATCCAGACCTCCTTGCTGGTTCCCAGACTCCTTCCAAGCACAGTCTAACCAACCAAAATGGATTTTGCAGCAGAACACCTGCGGCTTCATGCAGAGCGCCAAACTGAAAGCCACCTGCTCCCACCAGAGCTCAGCCAGCTTCAGGTTTTCCACTCGGATGCCTACGCTCGATGAAGAGAAGGTCCAGGAAATTGCAGCCAGAACTTTGCCCTCCTCTCTGTCTACTTCGATAGAACCAGCCGCGATATGTTCACCGAAACAGCAGGTACGAGAGGCCTGGGATAAGGGTTGATGTGATGAGTAGAGTAGAAAGAGAGGTTTCTGTCAGGCTATGAGGTGACGAAGCTGGTGAGTGACATGGCGGGGGTGACGGGGATTCTACTCGGCCTCTCCGTCATCTCCTTCGTGGAGGTGGGGGTGCTTCTGCTGCGCCTTCTAAAGGAGCACCTCCATGACCCCTGCTGTCTGCGCGTCTAGATAATGCGCCAATGATATTTGAACAGATTTTTGGCATGCATAAGATACTCTGCATCTAGTTTGTCATTGACGCACGCATACAGAAGTGTCTAGGCTCTCCTACCGATCTCGCCTCCCCTTAGGAGGCGTGAGTTTTGCTTCAAGTAGGAATAGTGAAACAGAGTCCTAGAGCCACCAAGTTACACGCCCCACATTTTCCCTCCATTCTTGCTTCACTTTGCTCGCACTCTTTCATCACCTCCTTTTTCATAGCACCCATACGCCAACTTTGGTGATGTGTTCTTTGGTTGGTTGCTTCTAAGTTTTCAGAGGAGTTTATAGGAGAATTTGCCGAGGGCCTTTTAGAACATCAGTCTTGTGTTTAAGTAAGTTTTCACCTGCATTTCACTTGCTTTGCACTGGGGATTACCCAACGTATTCAGAGAAAAAATTCAATCAAAAGAGGAGCTAATGGTGAAAGGACAGGAGCGACATAACTGCTTTTGGAACAATTGTTCAAATCAGTTCAAAATCATAACATCCACTTGACCAAAGCAGATTTTGAAGGGCTACTAGGGCGTGGTAAATTGGGAATCATATAGATCTGGCTTTTGCTGAAGCATGCAATTTTTAATTCCATGAAAAATGGAATTGGTAAATTACATAGCAAATCACAATGAGGTGCCGTCTAAACAGATCATAATTGCTAAAATAAAAGTAATTTTTGTTATAAATATCGATAAAAGAATTAAAAATCATTATTGTATGCTTTGATATGCCATCTTGACGGAACTTTATGATTCCGATGAAGACTCAAAAAATATTTATCATTAGATCAAGAAACATTTTAAATCGAAAGATCTCGCCATTTAACTCGTCAAAAAATGCACGTTAATACATGTTTTACCATTTCAAGCAATATAGGTGAAACATACTTTCCATAGGGTTCCATCAGCTCCGAAACATTGCGAAAATTCTTTACGCACAATTTCTTGATCATTGGCCTGAATTGCTATGTTTTACCGTCAGCGCCGCTAAAACAGTTTTCATGAAAGAGAGAATAATGAAATAGTGGAGTAGAACCAGTATTTTTGGCGATTTTTCTGATGCTTGATAATGCTGTTTTTGAGCGCTTGCAGAAAAATAATCACGCCCAGCAAAAGGCAAAACCACACGCCTTAGACTAAGCCAACTCATTATGATCCTTCAGCCCAAAAGTTGACATTGTTGTCGTGACGTTGATCAAGGAGATCAGGAAGTCATGTGGGGAGGCCATTTTTGGTGCTTGGCGTAATTTTGCGTTTTTCGCCCAAAACCTAAAATTTTGATGTTTCAAAGTACCAAAATTCATAAATCGCTGGTTTTTCAATAAAATTGGCTGAAATTTTGCATGAAGGTCCACCTAGGTGGTGGCTAGATAGCTTTATTGCGGTTTTGCAAAATTTTTGGATATTTTCCCAAAACTCAAAATATTGATGTTTCAAAACCAAAAAAATCATAACTCTGTGCTGTTTCCAAAACCAGTTTTGTCCGACCTCTAGTTGACGAGGCGGGTGGAAGGGAGGCCGGGATCAGTTGCTCTCTAATGTGGCTTGCTCTGCCCCAACTAGTTTCCGCTCTACCCCCATGACGGTGAAGAGGATGAAAGTGTATCTCGCTACGTTCCCGCTGCATATCACCACAGCGTTTGGTAGATCAGAGAGCTGATTAGCTTGATCTGTACTTCGACCGACCACCTCTACAATGCTACTTCAATACCCAGCAATACTTCCGCCAACTTCTGCTTCCGCAACAACTTCCGGCCTTTGACTTTGCTGCCCTTTCACCAGCAGCGATCGAGTCAAAGCCCCAATCACCAATCTACAAAGAGCGGACAGCAAATCAAGCCCAGCCTGCAATGCCGGACTTTGCTTCGCTGCCAGACAGCCCACCCTGCAGCTCCAGAACTTCACTCAGCCAGAGCCAGCCTCGTGAACTTCTATACGGCAGCAACTGCGACTACGCTGCATGGAATTGAAATTGACTTTTGAGTCCTATTTCAATCTCCGATCTTCAACAGCAACATCGCAGCGCCAAGTTTTGAGAAATCACGCCATGCTTTGGATGACTGCCAGCGGAACTCGGACGTCACACAACCCACTTGCTACCGTAATCTGCTGCGTCAAAGGGTCTTGAAGCAAACTGAAAAGTTCTCTTCAAAGAGCAACTCCCTTCAATGATTTCATTCTATCCTTGCGGATTTTATGAAATCATTCAACGCCGACAATCAAGACAAGATTCGACTTTGCTGCTAGGCATTGAAAATTAACTGAAAAGTTTCTTTTCATGCTGACGTCATCAGCATCGTTGACAGAATTTCATCATCCCGAAACGGATTTTGAACATTCTCTTCAGCTGCCAGCAACCAGCTTTGATCCATCTACACTGCTGGACTTTGAAGTTGACCACTGTCCAATTTCAAAATTTGTCGCTGCCAGCTCCAGTCTATGTCGGCATGGACGCAACTTTGCTAACCGGGCATTGAAAATCAACTGCAAAGTTATTTTCATGCCTGCTGCGCAATCATCGTCAATGACAATTTCATTATCCTGGACAGATTTTGAAATTGCCTGCAGCTACCAGCAAACCGATCGCCTTTGCTGCCAGAGTTCTAAAATTGGCTCCAGTCAGTTTTCAAACTTACGGCCACTGCTGCAACTGCCGGCCAGCCAAAGACAGCTATCCAGCAAAAGCAACGACTACGCTGCTGCAGTTTTTTGAGATCGCCTTGGACAACTCTCAAAACTCCCTGCTGCCCACTGCAACCTTGCAGGCCCGCCTGTTTATGAATCCTTGCGGATTTATAAACTTTTGAGCATCACCGAAGAAAAGCCCAGCCAGCTTCCAGAGTCAATGGCCGTCTTTTGACATTGCTTCATTTACGGATCTTTATGATCGCGTAAATTTCGAAAAAGCAACGCTGAAAGACAAAAGTCAAGGAGACTCACAAGCGGACTATGCTTTTCTACGCAGACGACTACTGAACCAGGCCCCCAGCCTAGTGGACTGCCTCCACTGCTGCTTCTACGGGCCCTCAGTCATCTGCAACCTCAGCCTGCTCACCTGCGGCTAGAAGGACCTCTTCAAGGACGGCGTCCGCCACGAGCACAATGCCTTCAAGGCCTACTTCCACTGCGCCTGACTCTGCTAATGCGCATCGGAAGACTGTGCCAATGACCCGCCCACTCCCCCTCCTTCTACCCGCCGTTGAAGATAGCGCCGACTCTGGACAAAGTCCGCCGCTTTTGCTACGGCTTCCTGGAGCCCCACGACCGCGTCCAGATCTCCAAGGACTGCAACCAGTGCGGGATGCTGGACGGCTTCGACTGCAGCCTCTGCCACTTCCAGCCCAACAGCGCCTACACTGGAACTCTCCAGGACTCCGTCCCAATCGACGCCGACTGCGGCTTGCTGCCTCTACTCTACTCCAGCATCAAGCCGTGCAAGTCCAGCGTGTTTGCCTTCTTCAACCTCGGCAACTACATGGACGCCCTCTGCTCCATGAAGCTCTGCCCATTGGAAGACGCCTCCACTGAGTTCCTCAAAGAGGCCTCAAACCTCCACCCTCCCTCTTCCATCCTGGGAGGTCGGTGGTGTACAAGGCCTACGGAAACCTGGGCGGCTTCCCCAACCGCTTCTGCAACTTCATGATCGCGTACGCCGTCATGCAGTTTGCCTCCTGGAAGACGTCCTCTACAGACCTTCAAAGGTCCCCTGCCCTACACCCTTCCACTTACTCCGCCCAGCAGTAAGAGGTCGGTGGTGTACACGGCCAACGGGAACATGGACGGCTTCCTCTACGGCTTCTGCCAGCCCGCCGGCGAATGGGCCAACTTCAATCCCATCGCCGTCTCCAAGACTTTGCACTATCTGCAAAGATATGCAAACTCTTTCAACGCTTCTTTCGACAATTCCAAAATAGGCAAAAGAGACGCTAAACTTAAAGTTTGCATAACTCAAATTGGGCCTATTTTGGAGTGGCATTCTGGAAGTGCCGCCGCGCTCGCCGACTCAACTCTGCCTACTCTCTGCCCAGCCACGAAAGCCTTTTCTGGCCTGGCCTTCTGAGAGCAGCTTCCTGGAGTTCAGCTCAATACGGCAAAGACCCCAAGAAATAGCGCTGATATGGCCTCTACAATTGCTCATTGTCATCCCGAGCTGCGTTCAATTTCTTCACCACAGCTATAAGAGCAATGGTCCAGTGTCATCCCAAGCAGCGTCAATTTCTACCTCTGTCTACCCAAGCAAATTCGACATTGTCATCCCGAGCTGCATCATGGTCTACGCATCTCTAATGAGATTTTGCTCAGCGTCAACCAAAGCTGCGGAAAATCATCGCAGCCAAACAGAGAGAGACCAGCCCTTTGTCATCCCGAGCTGCGTCACACTTTTGCCGCTGTAAAACCGAGCAAATTG
>JASANA010011245.1:0-60798 GCA_030248095.1 Ptycholaimellus sp. GST1_10
TTGCTATATAGATAAATGTATAAATGCAATTTTATATTATTTTATAATATATGAAAAATAAATAAATAAATAAAATATAAAATACATAAAGAAACGAAAATATACTAACATATGATTCAGAAAAATAAATAATAAATAAAAAACAATTGTTTGAAAAATATAATGAAAAGAAGATTCGAAAATCAAAAATAGTTTCAAATTTATTGGCAAGTTAACATAGATTTTTCATGATATTTTGAATTATATATACCTGGGGCATTCGATTTTTTGGGAAAAAAATTCAACTAAAATTTCGAAATACAAATGATTGCTCTGGAAGAAGGATTCGAACTCTCCAGATTCAACCAGCTGTTCATCGCTTAGACCATGTCCACCACTGGCGGATATGCATTGTGGTTTGTACCGAGAAATGACTAATAAAAACTACATAAGGCCCAAGGACCGGGGAGGGGGGGCGAGTGCGGGAAGAAATGAATACCTACTATCGTCCATTGAATAGATGCGGAGTAGAAGAAGAAGAAGAAGAAGGAGAAAGGAGGAGGAGTTTGGACAAATGGTTTTGAGTGATTTTGATGAATTCTGCCAATTTTCGATGATCTTGCCGAACTGGTTATCTCATGCTGTTTTCAGGCAAAAAGAGTCAGAACAATTGGACGTTTCTACTAACAAAACTGCGATCAATTCTCAGATCTAGCAATAACCCCGAAAAACGTACCGGAATCAGGGCTGGGCGCTGCACTTCGCGGACGTCGCTTTGCGCCAGCCCAAAATATATATGAGACAAAAGTTCAGTAGGCTTTATTGCAGCCCTTCAGGCCGCTCCTGCTGCCAAAATCAAAATTATTTATTATTTTTCTCAATTGTAAATCCATAAATCATTTCAAAATTAAGTAAAAATGAAGATCAACAAAAAATAGAATACTCTACTGAGGCTGGCGTTTCTGCCATTAATTGCCTACTAAAGCCAAACATCAGAAAAAGAGTTTTTAGATGGACTAAAACCATTGAAATGGACCTGTCTCAAAACCCACGCTTAATTAAAATCAAAACAAGTATATGGCGCAAAGCGCAATAGGTGACTGTGGAGCCCATCCTATATATGAAATTTTGTCACGAAATCAAGTCTGTGGTTCGAACCAATTTCAAATGTAAGAACAGATATTAATAATCAACATATAAGAACTAGTGAACAAAAAATCAGGTCTTCTTGAGCAATTCTCAAGACTTCTGTATAACTACAGCGCAAAAACCATATAATAAAATTTCATCTTTATCCTATAAAGTAATGTTTCAATGCCTGGGACCCAGTTCTGCTTTATATTTTCTGAAAATTTTATTACCTCTAAGTAAAAGAATCTTTTCTCAAATCCCGATTTAGAAATCGCCATTTCTCAAAGATACCCCATTTAAACCTACCCAAAGAGTAATGTTAACTTCTCACCCAAAGGGAATGTTCAATGATTTAGGACTTGTTATTTTTCTTGATCTTCTCAAAATAATTTATGACCTTTTCAGGGAAATAAAAGTTTGTCAAAATCCGTTGAATTTAGCTCTCACAGTATAGTGAGCTTTTTATTTGCGATGCGTAGTGTGATTACAGTCACCTGAGCACACAGAACACACACACGTCTGGAAGGCTGGTCCATGGCTAATTCAACCTGCAACTGTAGTTTCTGGAAGAGTTATCCAATAAGATCTAGGTAAGATTAATTCAAACTTTTGAAAACATGCGTTTTGTAGAAATGCTAAAAAATGGTAATGTATGTGGCATTTTAAGTGAGCTTTGTCTCACCTTGGACCATGTGTGGAAGAAATCAGCTTTGACTTTACCCATTACCAATCTGCCCATTCCCTATCTGCTGCTTTCTGACTAAAGAGAATCTTGCTATGTTACTGTGTAGATATCAACACATTTGGTAGAACATAGAGCTTGGTTCGTCAGGCTGGTCCTGCGACAGACGACCTCACCAAGCCCTACTACAATGCCCAGCCCAAATTCCACCCACTGCGCCCTTTCGACAAACTTCAGCCTTTGATCGCCGCCTTTAACCATGGCATTCAAGTCAAACTACCAAGTCACCGATCTACTGTGACAGGACAGTGAACCAAACAGCTTATCGACGGCCTTTTGCTTCATGTTGAGACAAGCTCACCTGCACTTACAGAAATTCACTCAGCCATGGCTTCGTGAATTTTCGATTCACAAAATAAAACATCTGCAACTACATGCAAGGAATTGAAAATTGACTTTGAGTCGATTTTCAAGATCCGCTTTTCACCAGCAACATTGCAGCGCCGAGTTCGTACGCTATCCACGAACGGATATTGTGAAATTCTTACGTCAATCAGCATCATCGATGATGTCAATCAACAGCAGCCACTCATACTTTGCTGCAACTGGCCCAAAATGAACTGAAAAAGTTGCTTTTCAACACCAGCTGGAATCAATTATTTCACTCATTCCTTACGGCATTCCGGCGAACCAGTCCGACACCAATGATCAAGACAAGATCTCGACTCCGTCGTGGTATTGAAAATTAACTGAAAAGTTTCTTTTCATGCTGTCGATGCAAGCACCATCGATGGCAATTTCATTATCCTTGTACAGATTCTGAAATCCCTGCAGCTTTCAGCCAACCAGCGGAATCTCTTGTCTTTGTTGCCCAGAGTTTCAAATTGGCTTCGGTCACTTCCAAACCTCACTGCTGCCTGGTCAGTTTCACTGGCTAATGCTGTTTACGAAATCCTTCAAGATTTGTAAAACTTCCGAGCATCGCTGGAAAATACCAGCCGATTCACAACTCAGCCGACTGTCTTTCGACATTGTCGGTCAAGATTTACAAAATCTCGATGATGAAACCTTTGAGCAAAAACTGGAAGAAATACTCAGTGAGTTTATTTAGAATTGGCTCTACTCTCCCAATGGTTGGGCAATCACCTGAACAGGCGCAGCCTAGTGAATCTGCCTCCACTGTGTCTTTGATGGCCTGTTGGTCATCTGCAACCCCAGCTGCTCGCCTACGGCCAGAAAGGACTACTTCATGGATGGCATCAACTGCGAGCGACCGCCTCAAAGAGGCCTTCACCCTCTGTGTATGCTCCAACAACAATGCCAACCACAAAGGGTCCTCCAGAGACCTGTGCCCTCTCCTTCTGCTGCTCCCTGAACACAGCGTAACTTCTGGACAAACACTGCTACTTTTGCTATGGCTTCCTGCACGGCCACAACTGGAACCTGAACATTGCGGATTACACGGCTTCACTGCAGCCTCTGCCATTTTCAGTCCACCATCAGCAGCACCTGACTGGCCTCCAAGACTGTTTTTTTTTCCCCGTTGACTGTGGCTACTGCTTGCTGCCCATCCTTGCTCTGCAGGCAAGCAGAACAAGTTCAGCTTTCACGTCATCTTCAACTCCGGCATCTGCATGAAATGCATACAGCGCCATGAAGCCCCGTCCCAGAAAGACGTCCTATCCAGTTCCTCAAGGCTCCTTCACGATCACCTCTTTGACTATGCTAACAGAAGGTCTATGCGGTGGTTGGCCCTACAGAAGTCCTGGATGGCTTCCCCTACAGCTTCTGCCTGCATGCTGATGAATTGGCCAACTGCAATCAATTCGTCATTCTGCTAATACCTTGCACACTATCTATTGAGATATGAAATTCTATCTATGCTTCTTCGATGACTCCAAGGAGGTGGAGACCCAGCTAAACTAAAGTTTATGTAACTTGTCAAAGCCTCCTGAGTGGCTGACCGAGAGCTCTGCGTCTGCAGTTCCTCCAACACCACCCAATTGTCCAACGCGACCTGGCTTGTTTATCCCCAAGCTGCGTCTCCTTTCAACAGCTGAGTCCATGCAATCTCGCAGCCGCCAACCTCAGCAATTGCTTAGCGTCATCCCGAGCTACAAGTCTTGCAGCCTTCAACCTGAACAATTGCGCAGCGTCATCCCAAAGTGCATAAACTTCTTTGCAGCCTTCAACCTGAACACAGCACGCTCAGTGTCATCCCAAGCTGCGTAACCCCTCTCGCTGCCTTCAACCTGAAACAATTGCGCAGCCACGGGCCCCCTGCCTTTTGGCCTAGCACCGCTGTAAAACTTGTACAACAAGAAGACACTGTCATCCCAGCTGCACTAGAACCCTCAACGCAGACCGTCATCCCCAGCCTGCAGAACTTGGCGCAACTCAATTTGGCCAACTTCCCCGTCATCAGAAGCCATAGAAAGTACTACTTTCTCCCTAATTTCTAAAGGCACCATCACTCTTCGACGCCTCAATTGCGCGGCTTCCTTCCCCGCAGCCTTGCTTGTACAAGACACCCATGCCTTGCACAAGCCTCGCATGTCCGCCTATTGCACCCCTGACATATGCATCAGCACCTCAATCATCCTGAAAGCCTCACAGCCTCCAGTGCAACAGGCGCCTAAGCTCGCCTAGCTCAGCATAGCCCGCCGTTTCACCGCCATCATCAAATCAAATGTGCCAACACCATTGTCCATCACATCCTCAACCCTCCTTCTACTCCTCATAAGGATGGGAGTGAAGACCAGCCTCTTCTATTGCCGCTATGAGAGCATTGCCCTTTGCACTGCCAGTGCATCTGCAAGATTCACAGCATCTCCCCTCACCCCCCAACCCCTCAGTCTCAACAGGCCAAGCATGGCCTCAGTGTGCTCTGCTTTGCCTAGCGCACCCAGCTGGGCAACTCTGAGACACAGAACTTCTACAGATGGACATCAACAGTCCCCTACCACTTCCCTCACCCTCTCCACCAGACCTCCAAGCACCCTCGGTGGAGTCTCTAGAAGGCCCAGACCTGCTCTAGCAAATGTGGCTTCTGGTCAACGTACAAATGGACATCAACAGTCATCTGCAAACCCTCTTCCTCCTTTCATCCTTTAAACAGTCCTGAAAGGAGTGGCATCGATTCAGCCTTTCAAGATATTGCCAAATACAGCATTAAAATTTTACTTTAATGAAATAATTTTGGCGACCTACATTCTCAACACTTCTATTATCCTAAGTACAGATAAAAGAAGATATCTTGATGAACTTTGGTCTCACTGGCGTTGCTAAGATTTGCTGACCTTTACCACTTGGTGCAAATCTATCGGCTGTGGCATTGCATCCTCACCTACAGCCTCAAGATGCCCACATTGACCTCCATCATTCTGGCACCAATTAATTGGTCACCGGAAGAATGATGCATCAATGCTCTTCAATGGCCAGCACATTTTTTCCCTGCTCTTCAGCTTCAAAGGATGGAAATGCACCTGGCACAGGCCTACGGCCATTGGCTTCTACACGGCCTAGTTCACCAAGTTAGCTGCAACTGGTTGCCTTTGATGGCAACATTAACCAGGCACTGGCCAATGGCTACTTGTTTCTTTCTGGGCCTTATCTGGCAGGATAACGGCCACCAGGTGTTCAGTCTGTCCTTACTCCCACTTCAGCAGCCTTCCTCTGTGGACCTCAACTGTACAACGGAGGTGACAAACAGCACAACTGAGTCATGTAGTCACTGCTGTCTGCAATTCCCCTCCAGTAGCCTCTTCCTTGGTGGACTCCACCTGTGCACTTGGGAATTGACAACAGAAGGATGAGTCTTAACCGCCAAACTTTTCATCTCTAGCAGCCCCTTTAGGTTGTTGAACAGATGCCTGTAGTCTGTGCTTGTCAGATCAGCCTCCTAGTCGGCTGTGAAGCAAACTCAGTAGCTTGCTGTGTTGAATTAGCTGCTGTTGGCTTGCCAAGCAGGCTTGAATAAACCTGCACTTGTGATCAGCCACCAGGTTGGGGGCCTTGAACAGACTTTAGAAATTCTGCCCTTGTCTAAGTCAGCCACTTGTTTGGCTGTGAAGCAGACTCTTAGTAGTCTGCACTCGTCCAGTCAGCTGCCTGTTTGGCTGCAAGGCAGACAACTAGTGGTCTGTACGGATGAGATCAGCCACTTGTTTGGCTGCAAAGCAGACTCCTAGAAGTCTGTGCTTGTCCAGTCAGCCGCCTGTTTGGCTGCAAGGCAGACTCCTAGTGGTCCACACTGACAAGATCAGCCACTTGTTTGGCTGCGAAGCAGACTCCTAGTAGTCTGCATTTGTCGAATCAGCCACTGGGTAGGCCTCAACGAGTGCTGAGGGTTTATTGGTCCGTTCTCCTTCCCATGTTGATAACCAGCCACCTGGTAGGCCTGCGCTGTTGTGAATTCTGTGCTCGTCAGTGCAGAGTTCCATAGAACAGATTCGCTCTCCTCTGCATCCTCCATGATGGCTTGAGGTGGCAAAAGGCGTACTAGGTCTTTGCAGAGTAACTAATGTGCCACTGTGCCTCCAAAGAGAGAAGGAACAAGGGGCTTTGCCAGCCCTTCACTACGGCCGCTCCCATGTTGGCTGACCCAGCCCACAGGTCCTGCTGGCTCTCCTGCTACCTCAGCAAGGTGGGCAGAGTGAAGCAGGGCATGCCCTTGCAGCCTCCCTGCCTCCTGAAGTGACAGAGAAGAGTAGGATTAGGTCAAAGATCCTTTACCCTGCTGGCCTTGGTATAGCTCTTAGGTTGGGCTTTCCCAGGCATCTGAGTTTGCAGTTCAACTGCAGTCGAGTCACAGGGGAAGGCTGCTGTGAAGGAATTGCTAGTGACATATGCTGTGCTGCATTGCTGTTTCGAGGTCTGCAGTCGGAACTACAGAGGAAGGCTGCGAAAGATGAAAGTTTGGTGGTTAAGACTTAGGCTTGATTGTTTGTCAATTCCTATTGTGCAGTCGGAATTGACTAAAGGAAGGCTACTGGAGGGGATCCAGGGACAGATTCACTCATAGCTCAGTTGCTGCTGCTTTTGCCTCCCGTCTACAGTTGGAGTCCACAGAGGAAAGGTGCGGAGCTGGAGTGAGGGACAGACTGAGCACACCTGTGGCCGTTTACCTGTGCCTGCCAAGTCAGGCCAAGAAAACCAGGCGGCCATTGGCCCGTGCCTGGTTCATGTTGCTGTCAAACTACCTGGTTGCTGCTGAGCTTGGTGAACTAGGCTGTAAGCCAATGGCCGTAGGCCTGTGCCAGGTGCATTCCATCCTTCTCAAGCTCAAAGAGCAGGAAAATGTGCTGGCCATTGAAGACATTTTGATGCATCATTCTTCAGGTGAATGATCAATTTGTGCAGAATGATGAGAGGTCAATGGGCATCTTGAGGCTGTAGGTGCAGATCCGGATGCCGCAGCTGACTTAGATGGCACCATCTAAGGTCAGCAAATCTTAGTGACTAGAGATAACCAAAGTTCCGTAGATATCTTCTTTTATCTGTCTTTAGGATACAGAGAAGTGCTCAGGATATTAAATGATTTTATTAAGTACTTTTAATGCTGTATTTGGCAATATCTTGAAAGGCTGAATCGATGCCACTCCTTTCAGGACTGTTTAAAGGATGAAAGGAGGAAGAGGGTTTGCAGATGACTGTTGATGTCCATTTGTACGTTGACCAAGCAGCATTTGCTGGAGCAGGTCTGGGCCTTCTGGAGCTCCACAAAGGGTGCTTGGAGGTCTAGATGGAGGAGGTGAGGGAAGTGGTAGGGGACTGTTGATGTCCATCTGTAGAAGTTCTGTGTCTCAGAGTTGCCCAGCTGGGTGCGCTAGGCAAAGCAGAGCACACTTGAGGCCAGTCTTGGCCTGTTGAGGTTGGAGGGGACTGGGGGTAGAGGGAGGGTGCTGTGAAGACTTGCAGATACACTGGCGGTGTGAACAGCAATGTTCTTGTAGCGGTGATAGAAGAGGCTGGTCTTCAGCTCCCATCCTTATGAGGAGTAGAAGGAGGGTTGAGGATGTGATGGACAATGGTGTTGGCACATTTGATTTGATGATGGCAGTGTGAAAGGCGGGCTATCTAAGCTAGGCAAGGCTTAGGCGCCTGTTGCACTGGAGGCTGTGAGGCTTTTAGGGAATGAATTGAGGTGGATGCATATGTCAGGGGTGCAATAGGCGGACATGCGAGGCTTGCAAGGCATGGGTGTCTTGTACAAGCAAGGCTGCCAGGGAGAAGGCAGGAGGCCGCGCAATTGAGGCATCGAAGAGTGATGAGTGCCTTTCAAAGTTAGGGAGAAAGTAGTACTTTCTATGCGCTTCTGATGACGGGGCAGTTGGCCAACTTGAGTTGCGCCAAGTTCTGCAGCTCGGGATGACAGTCTGCGTTGAGGGTTTTAGTGCAGCTCAGGATGACAGTGTCTTTCTTGTCTGCTCAGGTTTACAGCGGTGCTCCAGGCCAAAAGGCAGGGGGCCCGTGGCTGCGCAATTGTTCAGGTTGAAGGCAGCAAAGAGGTTTACGCAGCTTGGGATGACACTGAGCATCTGTTCAGGTTGAAGGCTGCAAAGAAGTTTATGCAGCTTGGGATGACGCTGAGCAATTGTTCAGGTTGAAGGCTGCAAAGAAGTTTATGCAGCTCGGGATGACGCTGAGCAATTGCTGAGGTTGGCGGCTGCGAGATTGTCATGGACTCTAGGCTGTGAAAGAAACGCAGCTTGGGATGACAGCCAGGTCAGCATTGACAGGTGGGTGGTGTTGGAGGAACTGCCAGCGCAGAGCTCTCGGTAGGCCACTCCAAAAGAGGCTTTGACGAGTTACATAAACTTTAAGTTTAGCTCAACTCTCACCTCCTTTGGAGTCATCGAAAGAAGCATAGATAGAATTTGCATATCTCAATAGATAGTGCAAGGTCTGGCGGATGACAAATTGATTGCAGTTGGCCAATTCATCAGCATGCAGGCGGAAGCTGTAGGGGAAGCCATCCAGGTTTCTGTAGGCCAGGTACACCATCAACCTCTTACTGTTAGGCATAGTAAGGAGGGGGTGATAGTGAAGGGGCCTTTGAGGAACTGGATAGGACGTCTTTCTAGGAACAGAGCTTCATGGCGCTGTATGCGTTCATGCAGATGCCGGAGTTGAAGATGACGTAAAAGCTGAACTTGTTCTGCTTGCTGCCAGAGCAGAGGATGGGCAGCAAGCAGTAGCCGCAGTCAATCAGAACAGAGTCTGGAGGCCAGTCGGTGTTGCTGATGGTGGACTGGAAATGGCAGAGGCTGCAGTCAAAGCCGTGTAATCCGCAATGTTCAGGTTCCAGTTGTGGCCGTCCAGGAAGCCATAGCAAAAGTAGCGGTGTTTGTCCAGAAGTTACGCTGTTTTCAGGGACGGGCAGAAGGAGGAGGGCACAGGTCTCTGGAGGACCCTTTGTGGTTGGCATTGTTGTTGGAGCATACACAGAGGGTGAAGGCCTTGAAGGCATTGCGCTCGCAGTTGATGCCATCCATGAAGTAGTCCTTCTAGCCGTAGGCGAGCAGGCTGGGGTTGCAGATGACCAACAGGCCATAGAAGACACAGTGGAGGCAGTTCACTAGGCTGCGCCTGTTCAGGTAGTTGCCAACCATCGAAGAGTAGAGGCCAATTCTGAATCAGTTTCACTGAGTGTCTTCCAGTTTCTTGCTCAAAGATTTACATAATCATAAGAGATTTGTAAATCTTGACCGACAATGTCGAAAGACAGTGGCTAATTCTGAATCAGGCTGGTATTTTCCAGCGATGCTCAAAAGTTTACAAATCTGAAAGGATTTCGTAAACGGCGTTGGCCAGTGAAGATTGCAGCAGGCAGCAGTGAGTTTTGGAAATTGACCAAAGCCAATTTTGAAACTCTGGCAACAAAGACAGAGATTCCGCTGGTTGGCTGAAAGCTGCAGGGAATTTCAGAATCTGTTCAAGGATAATGAAATTGCCATCGATGGTGCTTGCAAAGACAGCATGAAAAGAAACTTTTCAGTTTATTTTCAATGCCAGGCAGTGGAGTAGATTCTTGTCTTGATTGTTGGTGTAGAATGATTTCGCAAAATCCGTAAGGATAGAGAGAAATCATTGGAAGCAGGCTGGTGTTGAAAAGGAACTTTCCAGTTCATTTTTGGTCCCATTGCAGCAAAGTATGGTGGCCATGACGTTAATTGACATCATCAATGATGCTGGTTGATGTAGAGAGTTTTGCAATATCCGTTCATGGATAGCGTAAAACTCGGCGCTGCAATGTTGCTGGTGAAGAGCGGATATTGAAAATAGACTCAAAGTCAATTTTCAATTCCTTGCAGTGTAGTTGCAGATGTTGTTTGTCAAATCGAAATTCACAAAGCCATGGCTGAGTGAATTTCTGTCACTACAGGTGAGCTTGTCTGGACATGAAGCGAAAGGCAGTCAATTGCAGGCTGTTTTGGTTCACTGTCCTGTCACAGTAGATCGGTGACTTGAGTAGTTTGACTTGAATGCCATCGTTAGAAGGCGGCACAATCAAAGGCTGAAGTTGTCGAAAGGGCGCAGTGGGTGGAATTTGGGCTGGGCATTGTAGTAGGCTTAGTAGAGGTGGTATGTCGCAGGGTACAGCTGAGCAAACCAAGCTCTCTGTTCTACCAAATGCTGTGGTGTATTACAGCAGTAACATAGCAAGATTCTCTTTAGTCGGAAGGCACCGAGCAGGGAATAGGGGATGACAGGAGTGGGTAATAGACAAGACTGAACTAAACTCTCTTCCGCCCGCACCATCAGCTCAAGGTCAACAAAACAGGCTTGGGAAATGCCACATACATACCCCATTTTTTAACATTTCTACCCGAAAAAGTAATGTTTCAAAAGTTCAAATTCAGGGTCTACCCCTTCAGATCTTCCTAAAATAGCATTACCTTTCAGGAAAAAAAGTTTGCCAAGATCCATTGAGAATTCACCCATGGACAGCATTTCCAGGAACATATATATATATATATACTAGTAATATAGGTGGCGCTACGCGTGGCCAATAAAAGCTACGCTATGCTGTAAAAGGCTCAATTCTCAACGGATTTTGACAAACTTTTTATTTCCTGAAAGGTAATAACATTTTAGAAAGATCAAGAGGGGTGGGACCAGTCCTGGATCATTTGAAACATTACCTTTTTGGGTAGAAAGGTTTAACATTACTCTTTGGGTAGGTTTAAAAATGGGGTATCTTGAGAAATGGCGATTTCTCAACGGATTTGGACAAACTTTTTTTACTTAGAGGTAATAAAATTTTAGGAAGATCTGGAGGGGTGGAACTGGTCCCGGGGCATTTGAAACATTACTTTTCTGGGTAGAAAGATGAAAAATTGCATTATATGGTTTTTGCGCTGTAGTACCTGAAGTCTTGAGAATTGCTCAGAAGACCTGATTTTTTGTTCACTGGTCTTATATGTTGATTCTAAATCTGTGCTTACATTTGAAATTGGTTGAGAAACCACAGACTTGATTTTTTGAGTGACAAAATTTCATATATAGGATGGGCTCCACAGTCACCTATTGCGCTTTGCGCCATATACTTGTTTTGATTTAAATTAAGCATACATTTTGAGACAGGTCCATTTCAATGGTTTTAGTCCATCTAAAAACTCTTCTGCTCATTCATAAGCAGGCGGCAATTAATGGCAGAAACGCAGCCTCAGTAGAGTATTCTATTTTTTGTTGATCTTCATTTTTTACTTAATTTTGAATGATTTTATGGATTTACAATTAAGAAAATAATAAATAATTTTTGATTTTTGACCGCGGAGCGGCCTGAAGGGCCGCTCCGCGGTCTATAGAGGTTACTGAATTTTTGTCCTCATATATTTTGGGCTGGCGCAAACGGAGTTTTAGCGCAGTGTCAGCACCCAGCCCCTCTTTTCGACCCAGGTGTATATTTTGAGGGTTATTGCTAGATCTTAAAATTGATAAGGATTTTGTGCTTCATAGAAACGTCCAATTGTTCTGATTCTTTTTGCATTGAAAAAAGCAGCATCGAATTGACCAAAGCTCGCGAGAAATCATCAAAAATTGGCAGAATTCGTGAGAAAATCACTCAAAACCATTTGTCCGAACTCCTCCTCCTTCTCCTTCTTCTTCTTCTTCTTCTACTCCGCATCTATTCAATGGACGATAGTAGGTATTCATTTCTTCCCCCACTCACCCCCCCTCCCCGGGTCCTTGGGCCTTATGTATTAGGTTTTTATTCATAACTCTTCAGTTAAACCACAATGCATATGCACCAGTGGTGAAGTGGTCTAAGCGATTGAACAGCTGGTTGAATCTGGGAGGTTCGAATCCTTCTTAGGCAATCATTTGTATTTTGGAAATTTTAAGTTGAGAATTTTTTTTCCCAAAAATCGAATGCCCCAGGTATATATCATGAAAATATCATGAAAAATCTATGTTAGTTTGCCAATAAATTTGAATTGTATTTTTGATTTTCGAATCTTTTCTTTTCATTATATTTTTCAAACAATTGTTTTTTATTTATTATTTATTTTTTTATCCAATAATATGTTAGTATATTTTCGTTTCTTTTATGTTTGTTATATTTTATTTTTATTTATTTATTTTTCATATATTATAAAATAATATAAAATTGCATTTATACATTTTATACTATATTAAAAGTGGAAGAAATAAATGGTACCATCGGCAAGCCAAATGTGGGTCTCTTTTCTCCAAATTTTGTAATTGCCTCGAGCAAAAAGTCAAGGAAATACATCTACTACTAGTGGAATCTGCTGCGTCATCTGCATTTTGTTTTTGGGCGCGCATGGAAAGAGACACTGAACTGCACGCCAAAAACAAAATGCAACTGTCCAAGCAGATTCCACTAGTAGTAGATGTATTTCCTTGACTTTTTGCTCGAGGCAATTACAAAATTTGGAGAAAAGAGACCCACATTTGGCTTGGCGATGGTACCAGTTTTATATATATATATATATATATATATATATATATATATATATATATATATATATATATATATATTATATGTTCCTGGATATGCTGTCCATGGGCGAATTCTCAACGGATCTTGACAAACTTTATTTTTCCTGAAAGGAAATGCTATTTTAGGAAGATCTGGAGGGGTAGACCCGGAATATGAGCATTTGAAACATTACTTTTTTGGATAGAATGGCTTGAAAACTGCAATATAGCGTTTTTGCGCTGTAGCACCTCTATTCTTAAGATTTGCACAGAAGACTTGAGTTTTTTTGTTCACAAGTCGTATATAACGATTCCTAATATATGCTTACTTTTGAAAATGGTTGAGAAACCAGAGACTTACCCTCTTGAGTGACAAACTTTTATGCATAACAATAGCATCAATAATCAGTAGCAGCTGAACGGCTGAGAATTGAACAGAAGACTTGAGTTTTTTTGTTCACAAGTCGTATATAACGATTCCAAATATATGCTTACATTTAAAAATGGCTGAGAAACCAAAGACTTACCCTCTTGAGCGACAAACTTTCATGCACGACAATAGCATCAATAATCAGTAGCAGCTGAACGGCTGAGAATTGAACAGAAGACTTTGGTTTTTTGATTCACAAGTCATATATACCGATTCTAAATCTGTGCTTACTTTTGAAAATGGTTGAGAAACCACAGACTTTTAATCTTGAGTGACAAACATTCACGCATGACAATAGCATCAATAATCAGTAGCAGCTGAATGGCTGAGAATTGCACAGAAGACTTTGGTTTTTTGATTGACAAATCATATATACCAATTCTGAATATGTATTTACTTTAGAAATTAAATGCTGAAAATTAAGATATCACTGGTTTTAGCACCAAATTGCCTAAAAATTGGCAGGAAAGTCCGCATAAGTGAACTAGAAAGATAGCACATTTAAAATGAAAGTAAAGAGAAAGGGAGGTAATGCTCCGCAGTCACCTATTGCGCTTTGTGCCATATATACTTGTTTTCGATTTAACTTTAATGCATTTTTATGCAAATTTTTACTTTTTATTTTTTGTTATTTTCTTTTTTATTACTTTTTCATTTTCCTTTTATTGCTTTTTTATTACTTTTTCCTCTTTGTGCCAAAATTGCCACCTGCTTATGAATGAGCAGCGGAGTTTTTAGATGGACTAAAACCAAAGAAATGGACCTGTCTCAAAATGTATGCTTAATTTAAATCAAAATAAGTCACGATTGTGTTACAACTTGTCTATTTCTTTTTGATGACCGAATATTCATAATCTTTTTATGCTGTGGCATTTTAGTCTTGTTCATATCTTGTTCATGTGGTAGGCATTTTTTAATTCGCCACATGAATAAGGCTACGAGTTTGCCTTTCAATTGATATGAATTTGTCCTCCGTTTTAATACACCATTCCAATCCTCCAAAACTCAGACACATATTCCACTTCCTTTACCTCTACCGTAACCTGCTTTACCTTTACCACATGCTATGGACCTGCGCATCAATTAAATATTGACCATCTGAAACGGAACATCTGAAACTGCGCAGTTTCACTATAATGAAACATCATAAAATGGGTAGAGCACAAAATAGAACAAAATCGATCTCAAAACGAGAATTGATTGGGAAATTCATCCATGTAACCTATAACAAAAATAGCACTACTGAAAAGCTGAATCAATTTGCTAAATCACGCAAAATGAGAGCACTTCAAATACAGAGATGTCATATTTTTACCATTTTTTCAGGTTTTTTCAAAATTTCTAAAATTCAAAGGCTAAAATCAAAATTCCACGATTTTCCCCCTCGAGATCTCCTTAAAGGCTTTCGATTGGTGTATAAATGTCCATGGTTTCATCCAATATTCAAGGCGCTGAACCTCGTGACATGCAACCACCCAAAAACTCGATCACCAATTCATAACTAGGGCGCTGTCGCGCCCTAGGACAACTTCATTGCAGAAACTTACGCTCGGTTGCTGTTTTCTCCTAGCTTTTAACCTTATAATCAGGTAATTCTGCGTCCCTTGGAGGGTTCCCCGGGGGGGGGGGCTCAGCAGGCCCCCCGGGAAGCATCTCATAAGGCTCCCCAGGGAGACCCCACAGAAGGTCCCTCTGGGGTTTTCTTGTAGTTGTCTAAAGCCTTGTTGCTTCTGCTGGTTGTTGTATATTCTTAGAAACGTTAGTGTAGTGAGGGTGCAACAAATTTGACACATTCAGCACAGTCTGTGGTGAGACAGCAGGTAACCTAGCGTGTTACTTAGACCATTGCAAATTGAGAAGACTGGGGAGTAGGAGAGATAGGGGCCGCGTCATCTCAAGGCCATACGGAAACTGGCTTTCGTCCATCATAGCGCTCCTGCGGGCAACAATGAAGGCTGAAGTGGGGAATCACACTTGGAGGGCTAGCGGAGGTAGAGGATGGGACCTAGAATCTAGATACTAGCATTACTCAAAAGGTAAAGGGGTCAGTCGGGCATATCAGAGCTGGTCCATGATTCTAGATGCCGATGGCATGCCCAATCGAGAGCGAGGGGAGCTTGAGAACCTTGCAGACAGGGATGAGCTGCCAAGGAGAACGTTGTCAGCCAAGAGGCAATCAGATCTGTGTGATTGCGATCACAATGTCAACTATTGTGATGATGGGCTTGACCACGTGGACGCTACGGCTGCTGATGCTTGGCCCAGATGTCTTAGCGTCCTTGGGCTCCTTCCGACACTGTTCTGACAGCATCTCCCACCAAATGCCCATCGGCCTCCAGGCCTTGCGCCACTCTGCTGGGATCCACAGAAAACTGGCTTGTGTAGATCGCTAGGCTATTGAGCTTCCTCTCCAAGACTGGTAGATTTGAAGAGTAGGCAGTCAGAGGGGCAAATAGGGGCATGATGCGGGAATTGAATAAGACTGCAGTATCGTAGGTGATGTTAGGCTGCAGATGATGAATGTCCGGGGCTTGCAGAATGGTGGCAAAAGACCCATGTGTGAAATTTGTGAAGATGGCAGTGGCATTTTTGCCCGCGGAGCGGCCCGAAGGGCCGCTCCGCGGTCTATAGAGGTTACTCAACTTTTGTCCTCATGTGTATATATATATATATATATGTTTCTGGAAATGCTCAAAACGGGCGAATTCTAAACGAATTAGGACAAACTTTTTTTTTCCAGAAAGGTAATGCTATTTTAGGAAGATCTGGAGGGGTAGACCTGGAATTTGATCGTTTGAAACATTACTTTTTTGGGTAGAAAGGTTGAAAAATGGGGTATGTTGAGAAATGGCGAATTCTCAACGGATTTGGACAATCTTTTTTTGCTGAAAGGTAATAACATTTAGAATGATCTGAATGGGTGGAACCAGTCCCAGAACATTTGAAACATTACTTTTTTGGGTAGAAAGTTTGAAAAACGGGGTATGTTGAGAAATGGCGAATTCTTAACGGATTTGGACAACCTTTTTTTTGCTGAAAGGTAATAACATTTTAGGAAGATCTGGAGGGGTGGAACTGGTCCCGGAGCATTTGAAACATTACTTTTTTGGGTAGAAAGTTTGAAAAATGAGGCATGTTGAGAAATGGCGAATTCTCAACGGATTTGGAAAATTTTTTTTTTGCTGAAAGGTAATAACATTTTAGGAAGATCTGGAGGGGTGGAACTGGTCCCGGGGCATATGAAACATTACTTTTTTTGGGTAGAAATTTTGAAAATTGGGGTATGTTGAGAAATGGCGAATTCTCAACGGATTTGGACAATCTTTTTTTTTTGCTGAAAGGTAATAACATTTTAGAATGATCTGAATGGGTGGAACCAGTCCCGGAACATTTGAAACATTACTTTTTTGGGTAGAAAGTTTGAAAAATGAGGTATGTTGAGAAATGGCGAATTCTTAACGGATTTGGACAAACTTTTTTTTTGCTGAAAGGTAATAACATTTTAGGAAGATCTGGAGGGATGGAACTGGTCCCGGAGCATTTGAAACATTACTTTTTTGGGTAGAAAGTTTGAAAAATGAGGCATGTTGAGAAATGGCGAATTCTCAACGGATTTGGACAAACTTTTTTTTTCTGTAAGTAATAACATTTTAGGAACATCTGGAGGGGTGGAACTGGTCCCGGGGCATATGAAACATTACTTTTTTGGGTAGAAAGTTTGAAAAATGAGGCATGTTGAGAAATGGCGAATTCTCAATCTATTTGGACAAACTTTTTTTGCGTAAAGGTAATAAAATTTTAAGAATATCTGGAGGGGTGGAACTGGCCCCAAAGCATTTAAAACATTACTTTTCTGGGTAGAAAGTTGGAAAATTGCAATATGCGGTTTTTGCACTGTAGTACGTGAAGTCTTGAGAATTGCACAGAATAGTTGATTTTTTTGTTCACTATATGTCGATTCTATATCTGTGCTTAGTTTTGAAATTGGTTGAGAAACCACAGACTTGATTTTTGATTTACAAAGTATCATATAAAGGATGCGCTCCGCGGTCACCTATTGCGCTTTGCGCCATATACTTGTTTATAGAGCTGGGGTCTACAAACTGGAAAGGATGGACGTAATGGCAGTCGACGACTGGGCTGTGGTAGGAGAGGTCAGTACTAACTCCATCCAACAGGAAGAGGATCTCTCCGGTTTGAAGCTTCACCGGCATGAACAGGTAGCACTTGTCTTCTCCAGGGAATTGATGGTAGGGGTAGACGATGGAGACAAAAGCCTCTAGACATTGTGAAATGTAGACAGTGGAGACTCAAACCTCCGCCAAGATATCTGATGCTCCTCCATCATGCACATCCAATGTTTGTTGCTCAACTCCACCTTACTCTTCATGTCCACGAGTTCATCAACAATTCAGTGCAGCTTTGCTTTGACTGGGTTGTGGTGCTGCACCCAACTCTGAATGTGGAGTAGTCTGTTGTGGGTAGCCTCCTTCCTTGCATCCTTGTCAAATTCCTAGAGGGGGCGCGGGGTGGTGGATGGAAAGGAATATGGTGGTCCAGAATGTCTGAGTATTCTATAGCCTCTGACCCAGTCAGTGCCTTTCCACTGCTCTGTCTTCATTTTCTCTCCTTGAGGGATACCCTCTCATGTTTTGGGGTTGTCCCAGGGTGTTTGGTAAAGCCCGTCCACAACATCGTTGCTCTCAAGCTGTTGGATCTTCCTGCGTTCCCAGGCTTCCCACATCCACCATTCCTTCTCCTGCTTCTCTTCTGTCGGTCTTTTTTCTTCCCCTTTCTGTCTGGGATGGCAATTGACAGACTTGGTGAGGGAATCGGAGGTGGAAAGTTGTCTGGCAGTAGCGTTCACAAGCATGGCTCCTCCTTCATGTGAGAGAAGCACCTTCTCTGGTAGACACTCCATTAGGTCCTTGTTGTAAGGGAAGGTGGAGAGTTTGGGAATACACACCTGCATTCCCACTACTTTGGCTGGGTAATTTCCGTAGTAGTGGAAAGGGCAATAGGTGAGAATGGGTGAGTCATTCCAGACGATTGTGTACTGGGGCTGCACACAGTTTTCCTGCTCTATCTGACACCCAGTGAGGGAGCCCAGATCGGAGGTCAGCATCTTGTGCCCCACAGACACAAAGCCCTCCAAGACGTAGAGGTTGGCAGTCTTGTAGGTGAAGGTTCAAAAGCAACAGGGTCACTTGTAGTGTAGTGATTGCATTGTAGACCAGAAGTACTTGTCTATCTGCACTAGGTTCCGTCCCCGTTCTTGTCCACTGGCGTGAGTCTCGCCTTCACCAGCAGCAGCTTTGCTCCGCCCTCCTTGGCTGGCATAGATGGCAAATCCGTAGGCTGCCTCCAATGTGTTGCTAAACATTGCCATGTGGTTGGCCTCCACCACCAGCACCGGCCTGGGAATCCGGACCTCGTGCAGGCCCTCCAGTTCTGCTCTCAGCTTCACCCAGGCCGCGGCCAGGTCCTCTGGCACCTGGTCCTTCCAGCCTAAGCCGCGCCCGTGCATCGCCTGCATCAGCAATTGCCCCACCAGCGTCACCGGCATCGCCATGCTGAATGAGTCAAAGAGCCGCGCTAACCGCTGCAGAGTTGGCTTGCTGTCAGACTGTCTGGGATGTTGCTGTAGTCCGCCTTGGGCAGGTGCAGGGTGTTGGCCTTGTTGTCCCAGTCGATGCCAAGTGTCCCCACCATGATGCCCTCCAGCTTATCATCCTCCTCCAGGCTCCCCATCAGCTTGCCACAGTTGGTCCCAAACTTTTGTAGGACAAACTGAGCGCTGGCAAACATCTGCACAAGACCTCTGGCAATCCGCACGCCCTCCTCTGCCATCTCAAAGCCCCTGATTTTGTTGTCTGCGTACGCCCTCCCAGGAATGAGGCGCAGCTCCTCCTCCATGAGCCTGTAGTGCTCCTCTCCTGCGATGACCTCCTCCACCAACCTCCGGATGCAGGCATGCAGCAGCCACAGGGATGCCATACAGCCCATGATGTTCCGTGTGTACCGGTAGACTTGATAGTTCTTGGCCAACATCGCCGTGTCCCATTCCTTTGGCAGCACCACCCGTAGGGCCTCCTGGTGCTCCAGCTTCACTCTGAGCGCATAAAACGCTGCCTTGAAGGCAAACTTGTGGGCCCGCAGCAGAAGCTGGACTCTGATAAGGCTGGGCAGCAGGTTAGGCCCCGGGCTGATGAGGTCGTTGAGGCTCCTCGGTGGCCTGCCTGCCTTACTGCTTGCGTCCATGCTTACCAGCTGCACCTTCTTCCCACCCCGTGCCCGGAAGTGCTCTAGGTGGTGCACCAGCCACCCCAGCTCCGGTGCCCCCATCATGGGCACAATGATGCCCTGGCTGGCCTGGTCCTTGAACTCCACGTAGTAGGCCTCTCTCTCCTGCTCCATCCGCTTGGTGTCCATCTTCCTGTTCCAGTTGAATGCCTGGTGAAAGTTGGATGCCAGCATCTCTGCCCCCTGCTTGAATGGTAGTGGCACCACGACCACTCCATCCTCTGCCCTCTCCACCTGCCACAGCAGGTTGGCAGTCTCCTCGTTGTTGACCGTGGTCTTGAGGTGCACATCCTTCTCAAAGCCAACCGTCTCCAGGTTGCTCTGCCGCCTCTGCAATGGTTGCCGGCTTCGCAAGGCTGAACATTGCCGCCACCATCGTCAACTCTCTGGCTTTCCAATCCTCCAGCTTGATCGTATCCAGCACCCTGGCCAGTCACCCCAGCACTCACATTGGCCCACTGACAAGTTCCCACACAATGACCCTCATCGGAGTAAATAGACAATGGGGATCAACCGTTTGCTTAGCCTGAGTAGACGGGGGACGAAGATGCTGTCCAGTCTGGGCCACCAGGTTGGGAGGTAGATGGGAGGCAAGAGTAGGAGGAGGGGCGAGGGAGACGGAGTTGGCACCGCCGGTGATCTGACGCCGCAGGTCTACGTCATGCTCATTCCCAGGGCCAGCCGGCAGAGAGCGCAGAGGAGGGCCATGCAGAGAGGCCCGATGTTCACGTGAAAAGGTGTAGCCCTATAATCCGAATGCTTTCCATTTCCCAGCAGGGTTGGGGAACAACTGAAATGAAAGACTACTCGGTTGGCCTTTTCCTCGTCCAACGGCTTGAATTTGTCCCCCACCGCGGTGGCCCCCTGCTCCTTCCATTCGATCCCGAACTGAGCATCCATATAGGCCTCGAACTCGAGAATGCTGTACTGCAATGCGACAATTTACCTTCTGCTGCCCTTATCTAGTCTATTATAGTCAATTACAGAGGATTCAATCGAATATTTTTTCACAAAGCTTGCCGCCCGAAGCCAAGACGATGGAGCCTGGAGATCCTACATGGTAGAAGTGCTGCTGGATTTAAGCGTTGGCGTAGGCAGAGTAACGGCGAGCAATTTCACAAGAACCAACTGCAAAACAACCTTGGCATCAAAATAGAACGCCTGAACATTGAGATTGGGGGAGGTTAGGGTACAAAATACCACTGGGAGTGTGACTGTGACAGTGTGAGGGACAGGACACGTAAGGATAATTGAGGTATGCTTTCTCAAGGACATAGAGCCAGATACTTTCCAGCGGAGTCATATTCACATTCACCCACACCCGCCCACCCACAGAGGGGATGCGCTTGTTTCACTTAGACCTATGACGAATACCATATGGCCAAACACTCGCTAGTATCCATAATTGCTCTCTCCCGCCCTCATAGTCGGATGATTCACAAGGTCAAACAATGTTCAAAGAGAAAATAAGAAAAACAAACTAATGCTATACAACATAAATTTACGCAATATTTTACACAATCAACAAATTGACAATTAAGCAGAGGAAAATGTACTTCTATATTAATAATTTTTTATGTTCAGTCTATACTTCAAAATTTGTTTGACGCACTAATCTTATCCATAAACCAAGTAAAGTTACCAAATTAATCGGATCAAATATTTAGAGAATATCTTAGAGTCTGAATATTGGGTTTGAAAGCTTAATTAAGTCAAAATCTTTGACCAATTCCAAAAAAGACTACTAACTAACTACACGTTTATCTTGAACTCGTTATAACTATCCCCCAAGTTTATAGAGTTATATCCCAGAAAAACTCACAAGACATAGTTCAAAGAGGAGGAATATATGTTGAGAGGAAGATAACAGGTCCTTCAGGACGTATACATACATTCACATTACTATACAGGTGCCCCAAAAATTATACAATCTTAACATTACAATATAGCATAAGCCCTGTTATACATACAATCTTATGGGTTATACAATATACAATATTGTATAATTCTCGAATATACAATGAGAATGACCCTAATTTTTTTTGACCCTTTATCTGTACATGTTTTTTATTGCATTTCTTCCTTGCATAGTGCTCAATGTTCATCTATGCATTGGTTGCATGGCGAACAGCACAGATAAGCTGAAGCCTTTGCTGCACCTCTGCAGTCTATGCATTGGTTGCATGGCGAACAGCACAGAGAAGCTGAAGCCTTTGCTGCACCTCTGCAGTCTATGCATTGGTCGCATGGCGAACAGCACAGAGAAGCTGAAGCCTTTGCTGCACCTCTGCAGTCTATGCATTGGTCGCATGGCAAACAGCAAAAGGGTCCCTGCTGGAGCCTTTGCAGCCAATGTCAATGTCGGAGCAGGTGCAGATGCTGAAAGCCTTGAATGCGCTGTGCTGGCAGTTGACAGTGGCCATGAAGAATCCTTCTAGCCGATGGTAAGCAAGCTGGAGGACTGGGTGATCGGAAAGTTGCAGATGCTGTGGTGGACTGAGTCCAGGGGACCATACTTGCTGATGCTCTTGATGACCAGAGAGGTGGAGGCCGATTCTGAATCAGTTTCATTGCTTGTCTTTTGTAGTTGTCTCAAGTCTTTGCAAATCATAAAGATTTGGTGCACACTAAATTGGAGATAGCGAAAGACAATGGCCAATTCTGAATCAGTCTGGTCTCTTTTTCCAGCGATGCTCTAAGGTTTACGGAATCCAAAAGGATTTGGTAAACAGACGTTGGCTGGTGCAGATTGCAGCTGGCAGCAGTGAGCTTTGAAAACTGACAGTGGCCAATTTTCAAACTCCAGCAGCATATTTGTTTTTGGCTGTCCTGCTGGCAGCAGTAGAGAGAATTTCAGAATCCCTTTAAGGATAATGAAATTCTGTCGACAATGCTTGCAAAGATGGTATGAAAAGAAACTTTGCAGTTGATTTTCAATGCCCAAGTAGCGACATCTTTTCTTATCTTGATCGCCAGCAAATATGGTTTCACAAAATCCAGAAGGATAAAGTGAAAACATGGAAGGCATGCTTGTTTTGAAAAGGAACTTTTCAGTTCATTTTCAATCCGGATGCATTGATGTTGAAGTCAATGATGTTTTCTGATGTCATAGGTGACATGGAGAGTGACAAAATCCATCGTACGATAATGTGAAAACTTGGAGCTGCGATGTTGCTGGCAAAGAGCAGATATTGAAAATAGACTCTAAGTCAATTTTCAATTCCTTTGTAGCTTGGTTGGTTGGTTGGTTGTAGTCGGTTCCCCGCTCATTGCAGGGGTGCCCCAGGAGGGGCGCAGCGATGGACGAAAGCTGAGATTTTGGCTGGGCGATCTTGGAGGTCTTCAAGGCGAGGGCTGTCTCCTAGTGCCGCAGTTCTCTCCTCACTCCAGTGTGGGCAGCGGAGCAAGAAATGCTCCGCTCCTTCCTCCTCAGTGCCGCAGTGGGGGCAGGCTGGACTGTCAGCATGCCCGAAGCGATGCCTTGTTTTCTGCAGCCAGGGCACTCTGTCCAGCCTGAGCTGGTGCAGGGCGACTGCGGCGGCTCTTGGCAGATGGCCGAAACTCCCTGTCTCTCCGTCAGAGCAGCGGCGGTGTAGGTGGCCAGCGGGGACGCCCTCCAGGTACCTGGAGGTCCAGGCAGCCGAGAGGCGTTCTGTCAGCTTCTGCCTGGTAAGTGAGATGCTGTCGTACGGGGCCGGTGCTGCTTGCGGAACGTAGATTGGAGGCTGGAGCGTTGGTGCCGGAGGGGGCCAAGAAGGAGGAGGGGACCAAGGAGGTGGACGGGAAGGGTGACCTAGCGCAGCCTTGAGCTCTTCTTCTGCAGTTTGCTTCCAGCTGAGGCGGAGGCCTGTGCCGCGGGCCTTGAGACGTTTTCGAGGGACTTCTTTGTGGCCAAGGGCGCCTAGAGGAAGCTCTGGGGGCCATCTTTTGCAGTTTAGCAGTAGTCGGGCTGAGTCTCTTCTGGCCAGCAGGTCGATGGGTACCAATCATGTTTCTCTGCAGCTGGCGAGTGCGTTGGACCCTGAGGGGAGGCCGGTGATGACGCGTGAGGCGCTGTTCCGCTGCTTCTGGATGAGATCCTGGCTGGAGGGAGAGGCGAATGGGAACCAGGCGGGACTTGCAAAGGTCACTGCAGCGCTGGCGAAGATCTTGTATGCTGGGCGAAGCACTGACTCCGAGCACCCCCACCCGGTCCCTGCCAGGGCACGCAGAATGTTAATGCGTTTGCCCAGCTTTCTGGCTGCTTCTTTGCACTGAGCTGTGAATCGCAGTTCAGCGTCTATCGTGATGCCTAGGATGGAGATGGAGGGCTGGAAGGTGACGGGGGTGCCCATAAGTGAGAGGGCAGGAGGAGGGTAAGGCTTGCCTGGCCCCTGGCGGTTCCAGGTTGTGATTAGCAGGCCCGCTGTCTTGTCTCTCGCCACTCCAACCTCGTGCTCTCTAGCCCCGACTGCCAGCCCGTTCAGGGCGAGCTGCGCCGCCTCCCTTGCATCACCGAGCAGGAGCTCTGAGCCGGTGACCGCGATGGTCAGGTCGTCTGCGTAGAGGATGGACTTGGCCTTCGGGGAATCTGAGGAGATTGCTGCGGGGAAGGTGCTGCAGTGCAGGTTCCAGCAGACGCAGCTGAGCGGTGGCCCCTGGGGGAGGCCGGCGCTGAAGACTCTGCTGGATGACATGTACCCGTTCCAGCGCACCCAGCCTCTTCTGTCGCCCAGCCATGCACCCAGCCACTTGAGCCAGTGCGATGGTGCGTCGGCACGTGCGAGTGTGCGTAGGAGACCAGTTCTCCAGACTCTGTCGTGCGCTGCTTCGAAGTCGATGGCCAGCAGGACTGTTTGCGTCGCTGGCTAGGCTTGTAGCTTGGTCGCAGAAGTTGTCGAAGCAAAATTTGCAAAGCCAACTATGCCTGAGTGAATTTCTGTCGCTGCAGCAGGCAAACTTGTCCAGCAGCATGGCGAAAGGCAGGCTATTGGGCTGTCAACTAGTTTCCCCCAAGGCTAGGTCCCCCCCCCCCCAAGGCATTTTTTGAAATTCCCCCCCCCCCTCTCATGAAAGTTTCCCCCCCCATGAAAGTTTCCCCCCACCAAGATTTTCACCTATACCCACACACCCTGCGCTAATGCGTCCCCTAGTTGATTCGGCAGTCTAAACAGGGAAATTTTTGTCTTGGGGGGGGGGAACTAGGCATCAAAACTCTTGGGGGGGAAACTAGTCGTCGATTTCGAGGACTAGTTTCCCCCCAAGACTGAATTTCACTTATTTTCACCTAGTTTCACCTGCAATTCGCCAAAGCCATATCAACTAGGGGACGAGTTAGCGCAGGGTGTGTGTGGTAGGTAAAATCTTGGGGGAAAACCTTCATGGGGGGGGAAACTTTCATGAGGGGGGAAACTTTCTTGAGGGGGGGGGTGTCATCGCCATGGGGGGAAATCCCATGAGGGGGGGAAACTAGGTGTCAGCCGGCGATTGCAGGCTGTTTTCGTTGTGCTGTCTGGTCGCAATAGCTTGGTGAATTTGATTTGAACGCCATTTTAGAAGGCAGCAAGATCAAAGGCGAAATGAGCAGAAGGGGCACAGTGAGCAAAATGCAGGGCCATGAGCGGTGGTGGTCAATCGTAGAGTACAGCTAATAAGCTAACTGCACTCTCTGTACCAAACGCTGTGGTGTGATAGTGCAGCAGTAGCATAGCCAATTTTGGTTCTTCGTAATATTCACCAAGGCTGGAAAAGGTAGGAGCGAAAGGGACAAGTTCAGATCAAGACTGTGGCCGCTCTCTTCCGCCCGCCTCCTCTCAAGGTTGAGCGGAACTGGCTTTCGATACGCCACACTATGAGCGGTCAAAACCGGAAATTCGATTTTTAGTAATTTTTTAAATTTTCAAAAATGACAAAAATTTTAAACGCCCACAACTCATTTTCTTCTCTACCAATTTTAATTATTCTACCACTATTCGAATTGTCTTGAGTAGAATAATATTTTGTTTTTTTGACCAACTTTCTACCATCAAGTGCAGGTGAGGTATTTGCAAAAAACCGATTTTCCGTTGTTCAAAATCTTAAAAAAGTTTCAATTTCAATGTCAAAACTCGATTTTGCGACAACGGCACCCAGATTTTTTTTAAAAATCAGAAAAAGTTAAACGCACAACCAACGCACAACTTCGTAGACCCTGCACCACGAGAGATATTTGAGGTCGAAAATGAGAACTCACATTATGGCCCTATGTTATAGCATAGGCAAAAAAATGACCGAAAAATTTAATCTATCAAAATTACAATTTTTGCCCTCAAAAAATTCAATAGACCTATATCCCTCTTGCTACGTGGTTTTTAGCATCAGTTCTATTGCGTGAGCAGGAAAATTTTGACATAATTTTTTCCTATGCTATAACATAGGCAGTGTTGTAGGATAGGGAAAAACAATGTCAAATTTCACAAATATAAATATCAAAACTTGGGCTAAAAACCACATAGGGCCATAATGTAAGTTCTCATTTTCGACCTCAAATATCTCTCGTGGTGCAGGGGCTACAAAATTGTGCGTTAATCCATATAGGTAAAATTATCTGATTTTTAGAAAAATCTGGGCGCCGTTGTCGCCAAATCGAGTTTTGACATTGAAATTGAAAAATTTTTCAGATTTTGAACAATGGAAAATTGGTTTTTGACCTAGAGGTTATAGAGGTTACTGAACTTTTGTCCTGATATATATATATATATATATATATATATATATGTATATATATATATATATATATATATATATATATCCGGAAATGCTGTCCACGGGCGAATTCTCAACGGATTGGGACAAACTTTTTTTTTCCTGAAAGGTAATGCTATTTTAGGAAGATCTGGAGGGGTGGAACAAGTCCCGGAGCATTTGAAACATTATTTTTTTGGGTAGAAAGGTTGGAAAATGGGGTATGTTGAGAAATGACGAATTCTCAATGGATTGGGACAATCTTTTTTTTGCTGAAAGGTAATAAAACTTTAATAAGATAGATCTGGAGAGGTGGAACAAGTCCCGGAGCATTTGAAACATTACTTTTTTGGGTAGAAAGGTTTAAAAATGGGGTATGTTGAGAAATGGCGAATTCTCAACGGATTGGGACATACTTTTTTTTGCTGAAAGCTAATTAAATTTTAAGAAAATCTGGAGGGGCGGAACAAGTCCCGGAGCATTTGAAACATTACTTTTTTGAGTAGAAAGGTTGAAAAATGGGGTATGTTGAAAATGGCGAATTTTCAATGGTTTGTGACAAACTTTTTTACTTGAAGGGTAATTAAATTCTGCAACGTTCTGGATTTGATCGCCAACCTTTTGAAACATCCCTTCTTTGGGTAAAACACGTAAAAGTTAAGACTTGTGATGTGTTTAGCTCCGCGGTCACTGATTGCGCTCTGCGCCATATACTTGTTTGCAAATACCTCAGCAGCACTTGATCGTAGAAAGTTGATCAAAAAAAATATTCTTTTCCCAAAGACAATTTGAATGGTGGTAGAATCATTAAAATTGGTTGGGAAGAAAATGAGTTATGGACGGTTAAAATTTTTGGCATTTTTGAAACTTTAAAAAGTTGCTAAAATCGAATTTCAGGTTTTGACCAATCACAGGCCACCAAAGGTTTTAGAATTGTGTCTAGTTTAGAAAAGAAATATAAAAAAGGGGGGTAAAATTTTTTGGGCAACCGCGTTTCTGATATTTTCGTCCTTCTCAGTAAAGCTCTCTTAAAACACTGATTAAAACTCTGAATTTTAGTCATTTTATATGTTTGGTTTTTTACAAATCTGTCTTAGTAAACAAGGTATTCTCGGCTATCGCCAAGATGCGTGGCCTTTGTTATGAGTAATAAGCTCAAGCTACGTAACCTTCGTTCATTCACACATACGTCAATAAAAATCATGGACTTATGCTTGTTCAAATTTTTGAAACATCAACATTTTTTGAACATGAATCAATAAATAACAATTATTTCGTAGATTCCATTCTAAAGCTTCAAAATAGCATCTAGACGGATCATCTTGCCAAAATGCAGCTATTTTTATTATAAAACCATGATTATCTACTTCTTCAAATACTTGAAATATTATGACTTAAGGTTTTTGGCCATAAAGCGAAATACAATAAATATTTTTCGTAAATTTCTTTTAAGAGCTTCAAGATGCCGCCTTAACGCACCTGCAAAAATGGATCTGCTTTTGTTGAAAAACCAGGGATATATGGATGTTTGAATTTTTGAAACATCTAGATTTGAAGTATTTGGCCGTAAACCGGGAAATAATGAATGTTTCGGAAATTCCTTTTGCCAGCTTCAAGAAATCACCTTGAGGAACGTATCTGCCAAAAATCAGCTAATTTCATTGAAAAACCAGCGATTTATGGATGTTCGAATTATTGAAACATCAAGATTTTAGGTTTTTGATCATAAATTCGGAAATAATAAATATTTCTGGAATTCCTTTTGCCAGCTTCAATAAATCACCTTGAATGTATCTGCCAAAAATTAGCCAATTTCATTGAAAAACCAGTGATTTATGAAGTTTCGTATTTTGAAAAATAAAAAAATTGAGAGCTGGCCTCCTCCGGCCTCCGGGCACAGGTGCTACGGCCCCTACGCTTTGCCTAGCATGCTTCGCATGCCAGGCTACGTACGCTCCGGGGCCTCCGCACCCATGCCCTACGGCCTCCGGAGCTCTGACTGCCCTGCCCTCCGCGGCAGGCGGCCTGCGGCCGCGCAAAATAATGCAACAGAAAAATAGCCCTTAACTAGGCAAAGGTGAGAGCAGGCAACGAAATGAAAGTCTTACACGTAATGATCTGTGGGCAGATTGCGTTGAAATTTTAAACACATCTTTAAACGTTTTGTACAATTTAGCATGCAGCTGAAAAATAGATATATTACAGAATAATCATGCAACGAATAACCCTACCATTATTGGGCTGCATTAGATTAAGAGACAGTTCATATAAAGATTTAGTAATCCTGAAAGAGAGCTGGAAAAGCAATATTTCAAAGTTTTTAAACGACTGTAACAGACGTGTAGAGCAAGTTTTTGCGATCTCTCTCCCGTTGGAATTTTGAAGAAAGACCTTTCCTAGCCAGAGTTATGGCCCAAAACGTAAATTGGGTGAGATATTTTGGGTCAAAATGCAAAATTTGACATGGATTCAAATTTTTAGCCCTAGCAAGCCAATTAGTTGTCCAATTTTGATATTTTGCATACCATTTTGAAGCTAAGGACCTGATAATTAATTCTGTATTGTTTTTGAGATATAAAATTGAAGTTTTAGTCCACTTTTGACATGCAGAAGCAAAATTAACCCAATTCGTAATTTTGTAAAACTTTTAGTTTTTGGCCATTTTCGAAAAATTTTAATACTAAGTGCACCCCAATACGCCCCATATTTTGATTTTTCAGATAATTTGCAACATTTTGATACCCAATTTGTTGTGGTTTGCGGTAACGAATATGAACTAGAGCATAAAATATTTGGTCACCTCTAAGGGCGCCCTATGTTATAACATAGGAGGTTTTAGTTTTAGCAAAATTTGAGCACTAAAAAACTTCCTGCTGTTCAGGAAAGCAATATTTGCCAAATTCCTTTTCAGGGTTACTCAATATAGTTCTTAAGCACAATTACGTGCAAAAATACTACTGAAAATTGCTTAATTTTTCATACAACGAGAACAAAATGTGACATAAAGTCCGAAATTGGCCCTATGTTATAACATAGGCAAAAAATGGGCAAAATTTTTTGCATCTTATAATTTTATTTCAATGGCCAAAATTGAAGGTACTTAGTCAGATACACCTAAAAATAACATTCTTGCATTATTTTTATGTCCAAACTCAAGCCTACATGAAACCGGAAATAAGCAAATTTTGACCTAAAATATGCTAAAATTATGACAGCAAAAATTAGGTAAACTTTCAGTAAATGGCTCCAAAAATGTTATTTTTAGGTGTATCTGACTAAGTACCTTAAATTTTAACCATTGAAATAAAATTACAAGATGCAAAAAATTTTGCCCAAATTCTGCACTTTAGCTCACCCAGCACCACCACAGACTTGTCTAGAAAGAACGAGCCCACAGCCGCCGCAGGAGTGGGCAGGGAGGCTGGGACCGGAGAAGGACGGAAGTCGGTGGCCGCTGCATGACGCTTCCTTGCTCACTTGGAGATGGAGGCTCCAGCAGCGGATGCCGGGGCAGGGGTTGGAGGACGCAAGACCACGCCTGCAGAGTGTCGAACATCCGCCCGCCTGGAGCCTGAGGCCGCACCCACAGAGCATCAAATGCCAGCCTGCCCGGAGACCAAAGCCGAACCCCCAGAAGAGGTTGGATATGAGGCAGTGGATGAAGAAACCACGGACAGGGTGGACTCGCAGCCCACCAGACCGCTGCGGAGGAAGGAAGGAGGCAGGCCCAGGGCCAGGAATGGAGGAGGCCACTGACAAGATGCCCTCCAGCAAGGCATCCAGCGCCGTTGACTCCAAAGGGCCCAGCTTGGGGAGAGAGGGAGATGGTGCCGCAGCCGTCGGCATTTGCCCCAGGCGCACACCTGGGCTGCCCGCCAAGATGCTCTCGTTGCCAGAGAGAGGCACCAGCCCTAGCAACTTCTCCAAGGCCGCCATGTTCAATGTCTGGCACTGCACCACCTCTGTGTCCACCGGCCCTGTAACCATTAAGACCCCAGAGCTAAAAAAGGGGAGGACCAGTAGGTAACCAGTGGCAGTGCAATCAAGGATGGAGGCCAGGGAGGCCTGGTTGACGTTGTAGTCCACCAGAGGGACGTCGTGCACTGCAGCCACCATCAGAAGAGACAAGGAGGACAAAGAAGCAGGAGGAGATCCTACGGCCTCCACTGCAGACCCTGCAGCAGCTGCTGCACCCGTCGCCCCTGGAACTGCTGCCAGTGCCACTCTGCCTGACAAAGACGCCACTCCAGCAGCCAAAGGGCCAGGCTGATCTCCGGCGTCTGCAGCTGCCGCTCCTACGCCATTGTCACCAAACAACAACTAGATCAACTCCTTGGAATCATCATCCTAAAAGACAGAAGATTGGAGAAAAGAAGAGGGGCAAATGACACAAAACTGGGCGGAAGTTCATGAAGTCTCGGACAATGTCCAGAATCACAGCCGGGTCTGGCTGCTCACCTACAACGTTTTTCATGCTGCCAACAAGCAAATGATAGGTATGATAATTAGTCCAGCTGTCAGAAACACATTAAAATAAGACACACAAATGGGAGATACACAAACAGAGGAGGGGATTAATGAACCAAGAGGACCCAAAACTACCCTCCAACTTTCGTGCATGCAATTCTTAAGCCTTCCTGATATCCACCCACTCTGGCCACCTGACCTGAAAGAAAGAGAGGCTTACCTGGAAAGCACAATCCTAATCCGCCAATTTCCTCCCAAACACTGTCTGCTTCATACAGTGTTAATGTGTGTTGTGTCCCTCACATGATAATCAGCCTGCCAACCACCTAGTAGCCAATGTTTGAATATTTTGGCTATTGGGCATTTTCAAGCTATTTTCCAAATTTGCTTCATGAAACTGGTTAAAATAAAGTAAACCCCTTTATGCATGATAGACAAACGGGGGTGAGAAAGAGGGTTATTTTTGTTCATTCACTAAACATACTGCAATTCAAAAAGTTTCCATGAAAAATGTTTGTAATATTTTTGATGTAGTAAGTCTGTGATCAGTTTTCCTATGCGCTAGCTGGTTGCTTTATGCTAATTTCTGGCTCTAAAGCCTTGCCTAGCAATCAAAACATGTGTTTTATAATATTCGATTGCTCTTTGCAAATCATGAAAGTAATATTCACAACTGTAGAATTGATTTTAATGATGGGGTAAATGCCCAGTTGTCTTGGATATTTTGGATCAAGGGTTATCTTGGAGAGATGCAACGCAAGGATGAAATCGTGCAGGTATTCACTTCTCCAAGGCCTCGATCACCCTTGAAATAGGTTGAAGTTTATCGACTATCACCAATTGATGCGCGGCCTTGTTCACATTGTCAATGAAGCATTGAAATGAATAATAAGCATGTCAGCTCAAGAAATTCTACAATGACAAACAAAAGTAAAATGCAACAAATTGATCTTGGTCTATTTTGGGTTTCTGAGGCAACATTACAAAATGATAAACACCAATCTAAATAATAATCGCATAGTTGCCGCCGCAGAGCTTGCCATCTAAGGGGACTACCGGTCGTAGAATGGGCGCAGGCTGACTGGGCAATGTCTGGGCAGCAGGGAAGGCAGGTGCAGAGGGCATCTGCATAGTTGCCGCCGCAGAGCTTGCCATCTAAGGGGACTACCGGTCGTAGAATGGGCGCAGGCTGACTGGGCAATGTCTGGGCAGCAGGGAAGGCAGGTGCAGAGGGCGTCTGCATAGTTGCCGCCGCAGAGCTTGCCATCTAAGGGGACTACCGGTCGTAGAATGGGCGCAGGCTGACTGGGCAATGTCTGGGCAGCAGGGAAGGCAGGTGCAGAGGGCGTCTGCATAGTTGCCGCCGCAGAGCTTGCCATCTAAGGGGACTACCGGTCGTAGAATGGGCGCAGGCTGACTGGGCAATGTCTGGGCAGCAGGGAAGGCAGGTGCAGAGGGCGTCTGCATAGTTGCCGCCGCAGAGCTTGCCATCTAAGGGGACTACCGGTCGTAGAATGGGCGCAGGCTGACTGGGCAATGTCTGGGCAGCAGGGAAGGCAGGTGCAGAGGGCGTCTGCATAGTTGCCGCCGCAGAGCTTGCCATCTAAGGGGACTACCGGTCGTAGAATGGGCGCAGGCTGACTGGGCAATGTCTGGGCAGCAGGGAAGGCAGGTGCAGAGGGCGTCTGCATAGTTGCCGCCGCAGAGCTTGCCATCTAAGGGGACTACCGGTCGTAGAATGGGCGCAGGCTGACTGGGCAATGTCTGGGCAGCAGGGAAGGCAGGTGCAGAGGGCGTCTGCATAGTTGCCGCCGCAGAGCTTGCCATCTAAGGGGACTACCGGTCGTAGAATGGGCGCAGGCTGACTGGGCAATGTCTGGGCAGCAGGGAAGGCAGGTGCAGAGGGCATCTGCATAGTTGCCGCCGCAGAGCTTGCCATCTAAGGGGACTACCGGTCGTAGAATGGGCGCAGGCTGACTGGGCAATGTCTGGGCAGCAGGGAAGGCAGGTGCAGAGGGCATCTGCATAGTTGCCGCCGCAGAGCTTGCCATCTAAGGGGACTACCGGTCGTAGAATGGGCGCAGGCTGACTGGGCAATGTCTGGGCAGCAGGGAAGGCAGGTGCAGAGGGCATCTGCATAGTTGCCGCCGCAGAGCTTGCCATCTAAGGGGACTACCGGTCGTAGAATGGGCGCAGGCTGACTGGGCAATGTCTGGGCAGCAGGGAAGGCAGGTGCAGAGGGCGTCTGCATAGATGGCGACGCAGAGCTTGCCATCTAAGGGGACGCTACCGGTCGTAGAATGGGCGCAGGCTGACTGGGCAATGTCTGGGCAGCAGGGAAGGCAGGTGCAGAGGGCATCTGCATAGTTGCCGCCGCAGAGCTTGCCATCTAAGGGGACTACCGGTCGTAGAATGGGCGCAGGCTGACTGGGCAATGTCTGGGCAGCAGGGAAGGCAGGTGCAGAGGGCGTCTGCATAGTTGCCGCCGCAGAGCTTGCCATCTAAGGGGACTACCGGTCGTAGAATGGGCGCAGGCTGACTGGGCAATGTCTGGGCAGCAGGGAAGGCAGGTGCAGAGGGCATCTGCATAGTTGCCGCCGCAGAGCTTGCCATCTAAGGGGACTACCGGTCGTAGAATGGGCGCAGGCTGACTGGGCAATGTCTGGGCAGCAGGGAAGGCAGGTGCAGAGGGCATCTGCATAGTTGCCGCCGCAGAGCTTGCCATCTAAGGGGACTACCGGTCGTAGAATGGGCGCAGGCTGACTGGGCAATGTCTGGGCAGCAGGGAAGGCAGGTGCAGAGGGCATCTGCATAGTTGCCGCCGCAGAGCTTGCCATCTAAGGGGACTACCGGTCGTAGAATGGGCGCAGGCTGACTGGGCAATGTCTGGGCAGCAGGGAAGGCAGGTGCAGAGGGCATCTGCATAGTTGCCGCCGCAGAGCTTGCCATCTAAGGGGACTACCGGTCGTAGAATGGGCGCAGGCTGACTGGGCAATGTCTGGGCAGCAGGGAAGGCAGGTGCAGAGGGCGTCTGCATAGTTGCCGCCGCAGAGCTTGCCATCTAAGGGGACTACCGGTCGTAGAATGGGCGCAGGCTGACTGGGCAATGTCTGGGCAGCAGGGAAGGCAGGTGCAGAGGGCATCTGCATAGTTGCCGCCGCAGAGCTTGCCATCTAAGGGGACTACCGGTCGTAGAATGGGCGCAGGCTGACTGGGCAATGTCTGGGCAGCAGGGAAGGCAGGTGCAGAGGGCATCTGCATAGTTGCCGCCGCAGAGCTTGCCATCTAAGGGGACTACCGGTCGTAGAATGGGCGCAGGCTGACTGGGCAATGTCTGGGCAGCAGGGAAGGCAGGTGCAGAGGGCATCTGCATAGTTGCCGCCGCAGAGCTTGCCATCTAAGGGGACTACCGGTCGTAGAATGGGCGCAGGCTGACTGGGCAATGTCTGGGCAGCAGGGAAGGCAGGTGCAGAGGGCATCTGCATAGTTGCCGCCGCAGAGCTTGCCATCTAAGGGGACTACCGGTCGTAGAATGGGCGCAGGCTGACTGGGCAATGTCTGGGCAGCAGGGAAGGCAGGTGCAGAGGGCATCTGCATAGTTGCCGCCGCAGAGCTTGCCATCTAAGGGGACTACCGGTCGTAGAATGGGCGCAGGCTGACTGGGCAATGTCTGGGCAGCAGGGAAGGCAGGGGGTCGCCCCCCCCCCTCTAGACTCGGCGGATGCGCGAGGCGACTGGGCATGTTGGGCAGAGGGAGGGTGCAGAGGGCATCTGCATAGTTGCCGCCGCAGAGCTTGCCATAAAGGAGCACCGGGCGGAGAATGGGCGCAGGCTATGGGCAATGTCTGGGCAGCAGGGAAGGCAGGTCGGAGGGCATCTCATAGTTGCCGCCGCAGGAGGGCTTGCGCATCTAAGGGGACTACCGGTCGTAGAATGGGCGCAGGCTGACGTGGGCAATGTCTGGGCAGCAGGGAAGGCAGGTGCAGAGGGCATCTGCATAGTTGCCGCCGCAGAGCTTGCCATCTAAGGGGACTACCGGTCGTAGAATGGGCGCAGGCTGACTGGGCAATGTCTGGGCAGCAGGGAAGGCAGGTGCAGAGGGCATCTGCATAGTTCCCCCCCCTCGGGGCTCCGTCTGTGGGCGCGGCTGGCATCTCCTCGGCCCCCCCCCGCCGCAGGAGCTTGCCATCTAAGGGGACTACAGGTCGTAGAATGGGCGCAGGCTGACTGGGCAATGTCTGGGCAGCAGGGAAGGCAGGTGCAGAGGGCATCTGCCATAGTTCCCCCCCCAAAAAGCCTTGCCCGCAGAGCTTGCCGCCTCTGCATTCTAAGGGGACTACAGTCGAGATTAGCCCCCCCTGACTAACCACTCACTTAAACCTTATTACAATTAGTGGGGCAGCAGGGAAGGCAGGGTGCAGAGGGCATCTGCATAGTTGCCGCCGCAGAGCTTGCCATCTAAGGGGACTACCGGTCGTAGAATGGGCGCAGGCTGACTGGGCAATGTCTGGGCAGCAGGGGAGGCAGGTGCAGAGGGCATCTGCCGCCGCAGAGCTTGCCATCTAAGGGGACTACCGGTCGTAGAATGGGCGCAGGCTGACTGGGCAATGTCTGGGCAGCAGGGAAGGCAGGTGCAGAGGGCATCTGCATAGTTGCCGCCGCAGAGCTTGCCATCTAAGGGGACTACCGGTCGTAGAATGGGCGCAGGCTGACTGGGCAATGTCTGGGCAGCAGGGAAGGCAGGTGCAGAGGGCATCTGCATAGTTGCCGCCGCAGAGCTTGCCATCTAAGGGGACTACCGGTCGTAGAATGGGCGCAGGCTGACTGGGCAATGTCTGGGCAGCAGGGAAGGCAGGTGCAGAGGGCATCTGCATAGTTGCCGCCGCAGAGCTTGCCATCTAAGGGGACTACCGGTCGTAGAATGGGCGCAGGCTGACTGGGCAATGTCTGGGCAGCAGGGAAGGCAGGTGCAGAGGGCATCTGCATAGTTGCCGCCGCAGAGCTTGCCATCTAAGGGGACTACCGGTCGTAGAATGGGCGCAGGCTGACTGGGCAATGTCTGGGCATCAGGGAAGGCAGGTGCAGAGGGCATCTGCATAGTTGCCGCCGCAGAGCTTGCCATCTAAGGGGACTACCGGTCGTAGAATGGGCGCAGGCTGACTGGGCAATGTCTGGGCAGCAGGGAAGGCAGGTGCAGAGGGCATCTGCATAGTTGCCGCCGCAGAGCTTGCCATCTAAGGGGACTACCGGTCGTAGAATGGGCGCAGGCTGACTGGGCAATATCTGGGCAGCAGGGAAGGCAGGTGCAGAGGGCATCTGCATAATTGCCGCCGCAGAGCTTGCCATCTAAGGGGACTACCGGTCGTAGAATGGGCGCAGGCTGACTGGGCAATGTCTGGGCAGCAGGGAAGGCAGGTGCAGAGGGCATCTGCATAGTTGCCGCCGCAGAGCTTGCCATCTAAGGGGACTACCGGTCGTAGAATGGGCGCAGGCTGACTGGGCAATGTCTGGGCAGCAGGGAAGGCAGGTGCAGAGGGCATCTGCATAGTTGCCGCCGCAGAGCTTGCCATCTAAGGACAAAAATCTTGCCTGAGGAAATGTTTTGAGGCTAGGTTATAGCAGGACCGAGTGTTCGAACTGGATGAGCTCCACCTGGGCCTGGCCTTGGATGAAGAGGGTCCGCGTTTCCGCCAAGGCCAGTCGATGGGCATAGTTGCAGAAGTGCTGCCCGTTGACGGCAACCTGAAAAGCTCTTCATTCTTGATTGGTCTATTGTAGTGATGTTCCCCCTTATTTATATATTAGACGTTACACCGTGAATTGACGTAATCAGGAGGCCCTTTTCGATTTTTTGCGTTATTTTATATTAGACGGGAGAGGTGCCTGTAACGGCTATTTCTACCGTGTATTTTTTAAAATTTTTTTTCGGGCCCTGCTGTGCTCTGCAGCTGTCTTGAAGCATATAAAGCCTTCCCTATCCCTATTCTATAGCATAAGAGGCCTCCCCTTCCCTCTATTGAATCATTGGAGGCCTCCCCATTCTCTATGCTATTGCATGGGAGGCCCCCCTTCCCTATGTTGAATTCTTGAATCATGTTGAATCATTGGGAGCCTCCCCCGCTCAGACATAGGAGTCTAGGGAAGGGAAAGACTTCCTATGTTATAACAAAGGAACATAAGGACGGGAGGATGCCTTTGAAACATTCGGTATCTGGGTGTGAAGCTTCTCTTGTTGAAACTTATGAACGGGGGGAGGCGTTTGAAACATTAGGCATCTGGGTGTGAAGCTTCTCATCTACATAGCATCGTATAGGATAGGAAGCCTCCACTATCCATATGCTATAGCATGGTATGCCTCCCCCATCTTTATGCTATAGCATGGGCAGAGCATTAGCCTGACGGGGGCAGGCCTGTGAAACATTAGACATCTGAGTAAAAGGTACATAAACAATAACATAGGGACGGGGGGAGGCCTGTGAAACATTAGACACCTGAGTAAAAGGTACATAAACAATGACATAGGGACGGGGGGAGGCCTGTGAAACATTAGACATCTGAGTAAAAGGTACATAAACAATAACATAGGGACGGGGGGAGGCCTGTGAAACATTAGACATCTGAGTAAAAGGTACATAAACAATGACATAGGGACGGGGGGAGGCCTGTGAAACATTAGACATCTGAGTAAAAGGTACATAAACAATAACATAGGGAAAGGGGGAGGCCTGTGAAACATTAGACATCTGAGTAAAAGGTACATAAACAATAACCTAGGGACGGGGGGAGGCCTGTGAAACATTAGACATCTGAGTAAAAGGTACGAAGGTCTTCGTAAATAATAATACGAAGGAGAATTGGAATAAAAACAATAAAAATAATAATAAAAGGAAAACTGGAGCCAAAGAAAAAGCATGCAATAATTTTGGTGTGGTTTCTGAGGGCAAATTGCCCAAATTTTTCACAAAATATACAAAAAAATGAAAATAAGTGATAAACGTTATATTAGATGTTTTACGTTATTTTAGGCGGTTGGAAAAAAATTTTTTTTGCGTTATTTTATTTTAGGCGGGAGGCCAAAAACATTTGGGGGAACATCACAGAGAAGAAAAAGAGAAAAGAATTAAGAAGAGCCAGACAGAAGAGCAAAAAACAAGGGAGGGACACGCCCCAAAGCCAAAAAACCCCAAAAAAAAACCCAAAAAAGAGGAAAACGAGAAAAAAAAACCCACCACCCCCGCCACCGCCCCCCCCTAAAGGAGGCCAAAAATCAAATTTCTGGACCCACCATGCCACATTCCAGGGTTTAATTACTATAGTGACATTGAGTTTGTACCTATAGACCCTGCCAGTATGGCTGCCGGACAGAATGGATGGCGGATGGCGGATGGATCATGGACGGACACTTTTTGAAAATTTTTTTGGGCATAACTTTGTCAATTCTTAACCAAATTTAACAAACTTTTTTTTATTAAACCTCTGTGTTTGCTGCATCCATTGAGCCTACTTGCAGCTCTGTAAGTTTCCCATGGCAGATTTGGCAGCCAATCATATTTTCAAAATCCATAATAGGGTTGGTCCTTGGCAAAGAGGGGACCATGCTTCCACTTTGCTCGCACGGCCCCAATTTTGAGATTTGCCAAAAAAATTGAGTTGTTTTGGTTCACAAGTCATATATGTCGATTCTAAATCTGTACTTACATTTAAATTTGGTTGAAAAACCATGGACTTCCCTTTTTGAGTGAAAGATGGAAGGGCTGGGGTGGCTGGAAGAGGAACAATTTTATTTCAAAATTCAATGTTGTATTGACCAGTTTTGTGTAGTTTTTTTGCAAGGATTCCGAATCTGTCCTTGGCTTAGCTCTCCAAGCATCCTAGCAAACGCTATTTAAGATTTCCGATTTTTTTTGAAAGGGTCCCCCCTTATGTTCAATTAACTTTTCATCCTCAATTTCGACATAAAGGAGGCCAAAAATCAAATGTCTGAACCCGCCATGCCACCCTCCAGGGTCGAATTACTATAGTGACATTGAGTTTGTAGCCCCAGACCCTGCCAGTATGGATGCCGGACAGAACGGACGGCGGATGGCAGATGGCGGATGGATCATGGATGGACACTTTTTGAAAAGTTTTTTGGACATAACTTGGTAAATTCTTAACCAAATTCAACACACTTTTTTGATTAATGCTCTGTGCTTGCTTCGTCCATTGAGCCTATTTGCAGCTCTGTAAGTTTCCCATGGAATATTTGGCAGCCAATCATAATTTTAAAATCCGTAATAGGGTTGGTCTTTGGCTAAGAGGGGACCATGCTGCCGCTTTGCTTGCATGGCCCCAATTTTGAGAATAGCCAAAAAGACTTGTGTTTTTTTTTCACAGGTTATATATGCCGATTCTAAATCTGTGCTTATTTTTAAATTTGGTTGAAAAACCATGGACTTCCTTTTTTAAGTGAAAGATGGAAGGGCTGGGGTGGATGCAAGAAGAATTCCTTTTTAAAAATTCAATGTTAAATAAACCAGTTTTGTGTAGTTTTTGCAAGGATTCCGAATCTGTCCTTGGTTTAGCTCTCCAAGCATCCTAGCAAATGCTATTTAAGATTTTCGATTTTTTTTGTAAGGGTCCCCCCTTACCTACAATTGACTTTCCAACCTCAACTTCGCCATAAAGGAGGCCAAAAATCAAATTTCTGGACCCGACATGCCACCCTCCATGGTCGAATTACTATAGTGACATTGAGTTAGTAGCCCCAGACCCTGCCAGTATGGCTGCCGGACAGAATGGATGGCAGATGGTCGACAGCGGATGGCAGACAGATCATGGACGGACACATTTTGAAAAGTCTTTTGGGCATAACTTGGTCAATTCTTAACAAAATTTAACAAACTTTTTTGATTAAAGCTCTGTGTTTGCTGCGTCCATTGAGCCTATTTGCAGCTCTGCAAGTTTCCCATGGAATATTTGGCAGCCAATCATATTTTCAAAATCCATAATTGGGTTGGTCCTTGGCTAAGAGGGGACCATGCTTCAGCTTCACTCGCATGGCCCCAATTTTGAGAATAGCCAAAAAGACTTGTGTTTTTTTTCACAGGTTATATATGCCAATTCTAAATCTGTGCTTATTTTTAAATTTGGTTGAAAAACCATGGACTTCCTTTTTTAAGTGAAAGATGGAAGGGCTGGGGTGGATGCAAGAAGAATTCCTTTTTTAAAATTCAATGTTAAATAGACCAGTTGGTGTAGTTTTTGCAAGGATTCCGAATCTGTCCTTGGTTTAGCTCTCCAAGCATCCTAGCAAATGCTATTTAAGATTTTCGATTTTTTTTGTAAGGGTCCCCCCTTACCTACAATTGACTTTCCAACCTCAATTTCGGCAAAAAGGAGGCCAAAAATCAAAATTCTGGACCCGCCATGCCACATTCCAGGGTCGAATTACTATATTGACATTGTGTTTGTTGCCCCTGACCCTGCCTATATAGCTGCCGGACAGAACGGACGGCAGACAACAGATGGATCACAGATGGACACTTTTTGAAAAGTTTTTTGGGCATAACTTTGTTAACTCTTAACCAAATTTAACACACTTTTTTGATTAAAGTTCTGTGTTTGTTGGGTCCATTGAGCCTATTTCCAGCTCTGTAAGTTTCCCACGGAATATTTGGCATATATTTTTAAAATCCGTAATAGGGTTGGTCCTTGGCTTAGAGGGGATCATGCTTCCGCTTTGCTCGCATGGCCTCAATTTTGAGAATTGCCAAAAAGACTTGTTTTTCTGTTCACAAGTCATATATGCCGATTCTAAATCTGTACTTACATTTAAATTTGGTTGAAAAACCAGGGACTTCCCTTTTTGAGTGAAAGATGAAAGGGCTGGGGTGGATGGAAGAGGAAAATGTTTTTTTAAATTCAATGTTAAATAGACCAGTTTTGTGTAGTTTTTGCAAAGATTCCGAATCTGTCCTTGGTTTAGCTCTCCAAGCATCCTAGCAAACACTATTTAAGATTTTTGATTTTTTTGTAAGGGCCCTACCTTACGTTTAATCGACTTTCCAACCTCAATTTTGGCAAAAAGGAGGCCAAAAATCAAAATTCTGGACCCGCCATGCCACATTCCAGGGTCGAAATACTATATTGACATTGTGTTTGTAGCCCCAGACCCTGTCTATATGGCTGCCGGACAGAACGGATGGCAGATGTAAGGTGCATGACTCAGGTCTGGAGCGTAGCCGCAACAAGGCAGCTCCTGCACCTTAGACCTGCCTCTGAGATCAGTCCTCTCTCCTGCTTCCTTGCGATAAAACCCTACTGCTCCTCTGCCCATGTAACCACACTACAGAGTCCTACAATGGTTTCGTTTCACCAGGCCTGATCCTCGCCCTTGCGCAGCAACATCCAGGATAGGGTAGTGAGAGACTCTTGCAACCTGGCTCTGTCGTGGGGCCTGGATCAGCTCTGCGGACTCTGAGCCACAAAGTTCACTCTCACCTCCCCCATCCCCTCTTTTCTTAGCCTTCTCTCTTCCATCTACCCCTTCTCCCTAGCATGCCTGCTCCTCAATACCATCTCATGGGCCTCAAAGCCTACTATGGAGAAGGAAATGCCACGCAATGGCTGACCCATTTCGCTGAAATAGCATGCGCAAAAGGCCAAAATCAAAACACCTGGCATACACTGATTGTCCCATACTTGGAAGGACCTGCGTTAGACACCTACAGAGGATTGCCAGAAGGCGCTCAAGGGAAAGCCAGCTATGACGTAATAAGAACCGCTTTAGTCGGCACTTTCAATAGCTCCCCAGAAGTAAACCGGTTATTGGTCTGCGAAGGCATTGTCCAGCAGCCAGGAGATAAGGTCATGGCATTCTTGGCCAGGCTACAAAAAGTTGTCGATCAGCGCTTTCCCATCAGCCCTACCTTTGTTGAAGAAACGCAGGCAGTGTTGCTCAGGCAATTTTTCTTAGGAGGCCTATGACCAGAATTACGATTTGCGCTGCTAAACAGTGGGGCAGCCCCCAACTCAGTCACAGATTGTGCTTTGGCAGCAAAGAGGAGTGAAGATTTGTTTGGCACCCAACAATTGGTCAATCAGCTCAGCCTAATGTTCAGCCAGCAGGACTTTGGCGGTCAAGCAGAAGAAGGAGCAGAGTCCCTCGCGCTGGAGCAAGGGAAAGAAAGAGGTAGAGGCAGAGGCCGTTTGTCCCAAAGAGGCCTGGGGCAAGGCAGAAATGCCTCCACGTCCACAAATCCTACAAGAAATCGCACTAACACCCCTGCTTTGGAAATGAAAATCTGCTTCTGGTGCCATAGAAAAGGCCATCTCCCTATGAATTGCTGGGTGCTGAAAGATTTTGTGACAATGGTGAAGGGTGAAACCAATGAACCTTGTGCCGAATTCCTGCCAAAATGCATTTCATTCATCCCCCGTTTCAAACAGCGCTCACAAAGCGTTACTGGCAGCAGAAGCTCATTGGGAAGACGCCAGATGGCCAGAAGTCAGCAGCAAAGCATGTGGCAGTGCCCGACTACTTCTCAGCAAAGTGAAGAAAAGTCAAAAGGGCCAAGAGTGCGATTCCAGCGGCAGGTGAGCTACCTGGTGGAGGAAGAGCCTGAGCCTGAGGAGGAGGTAGAGGAAGAGGCAGAAGGTGTCGCTTTCGACCCTTGGTACTGCCATGAAGAGGAGGAGGAAGAGCTGGAGGAAGAGTTGGAGGAGGATGAAGTGTGAAGTCAAGTCGATATGAGTAGCGCAAAAGTCCTGCCGGCAAGTAGGCTCTCTGTGTGTGCGTTAGCACTGCGGGGGGGAGTTAGTTGAGGTTCCAGGTGAGTTGAGAGGGAGTTTAAAAGAGGACTCAGATCAACAAGATAAACAGATGCCTTGATAAAGCTTTGTAATTGGCTGTCAAAGAATCATATTTTATTTTTTTATCTTAGAATGGCCACAGTCCCCTATTCTGGAAAGGGCTGGCAGTCAAAACAAGCACTAAAAGTGAGCCAAATCGGCAGTGAAAAGCCTTTTTTTCTGCATCACTGCAGCAAGCGGCCTACAAAACAGGCAGCAAGCCTCACTGCTTTCAAAGCCAACCCATACCCAGAATTAAAAGCCATCTGGCTGAAAATAAAATCGTCATTTTCCCCCCCTCACACTAAATAATCCCGCAAATCCTACCACTAGACCTCTCGTTGATGTTTCAGAGCCAATGTTTAAATAAAACTTGGGCTACAATGACAATATCAGTTCTAAAACCCAGTCAAGATGAAGGCAGTCTGCCATACAAAATGCATTATGTACAAAGCTTATCAGAAGAACGTTCGAATTCAAGTATCAATTTAACTAAAGGAAATTGCTTATTTCGCACTTGCAGACGGTTGCCTGAGATACGGCACTGCCTGATGTTTCAAAAACAACGTTTTAGAAAATTGACCTTACAACAAGTGATTAGTGCCATGTTTGTTCACTCATTTTGCTTGGTCGCAAAATAACTTGCATCTTTGCGATTGTGAAATATAAAGCCTGCAGCTTAGCCAGCTAAGCAAAGAAATCAAGCGGTGCTAAGGCTTGGTCAGACAAAACATAAAAGAGCGATCATGAGAAAATTGTGAAGTCAAAACACAGCTTCACAATCCGATGGCCATGTCTGGCTCCTACCCAGCCATAGCATAAAAAGAGAGCAAGAAGCTCATTCTCTGCCGTTCATTGCTCCACAGTCACCGGAACTAAGAAATGGAAAATCCTCCAATGCCGCAAGAAAACCCCCAACCCTTGCAACCCATGAACCCAGCTCAAGCCTTTTGGCCTGAAGCAGCTCCCCCATGCCCATTTGCTGAGACATTGCGGCCACTGGAGGAGCCCTACATCTACCACTTTCTGGACGCCCGGCACCCAGCTACCCTTCAAGGTTCATTCTAGTGCATATGCTAAAGGCAAATGGAACTTTTCTGTGCTAGACAATGAGTTCCCGCCGGAGATGGATGGAGACAGTCCCCAGCGAGCAGGCCTACGCCTGCTCTCCCATGGCCTCATCCAGGGCCAGTACTTCGAGGTTGTGAGCAGCAAGGCCATCGGGTGGAACGCCGCCATGTGCCTCCGCCGCCACGACGATCAACGGCTATCAGCTCTTTGGGTTATACCTCTTCCCAATCCTATACCAGGACTCTGCCTAAGACTGAGGCTGGTTTGCAGGCCAACCTATGCCCCCTACCCTACGAGGAGGAGACCGCGCTGATGCCAGACTTGGAGGAAGAGAAGGCCTGCGCCAGACGGCTGGCATGGCACATTCAGCGCCTCATGTGCGGCAGCGACCTCTGGCTGCCCAACAAGGCCCAGCCCATCAACTTCCACGGATCCAGCCTTCAATGGCTGCTGGCCAACGTTGAGCACACCAGCCCAAATGGCCCAGTTATTTTCTCTTTCAATCCCCTGTTGGCCAAGATGCATAAATGGAGCTTGCAGATCAAGCAATTGGCTAGACAGGCAGAGGAGACGATCGAGCAGTGGGGCTTTGACCCCTTCAACATGGTGGACCAGAACGGGTTCACCAACTGCAATGTGATCCCGGTCCTCGTCACCGCCGAGGCCATCAGCTGCACAATCATCCAGGCCAACCTGCACATGAAGCACAACAACGTGAACTTCCACCAGGCCGGGTCCTGCGTCACCAACCTTGCCACCGGGGAGCAGGTGAAGCTCCAATACAACAGCCTGAACACGATGGTGGCCGCGCACAGCCTGCTGTCCGCCGCCAACACCATCTACCTATGCCCCAAGGTTGACAGACTCAGTTTCACCTTCGGTATAAACCTTTTCTGGACAACAGGTCATTTGCTACCTCCCGCCTCCTCCACTAGCGCTGCATGAGAATCAACCAGAGAATCCAGAAAACCCCCAGCGCCATCTGCAAGACCCCGAGCAGGTATTGTTTACCAGATGCTTCTATCAGCGAAAAATTCCTGAACAATGTCTCTTAGGCCAGTGGAAGCCAGAGCATGCCCACCCTGCACCGTCGGCCACCCCAGCAAGTCAGCCTCCTCACAAACACAAATCTGGCACCCAACAATTCCTCCCAGGCACCCAATTAGCTGCCTTGCTGAGTATGGCTATGTGGAGGAAGTGAAATAAAGCAATATTAAAAAAGTTAACAAAATAAACAAACAATAGAAAAAATTAAAGCGTTAAACATTAAATCGAAAATGCAAAATACGGAAAATGGCTCTGTTGTTTCACTTCAGGCAAAAGAAAATATTCCAATCCAAAAGCTACAATTCTTTGCTGCCATAAGCGCGTTCATTTATAAATGCGCAGAGTCGAAAAACAACAAACGTATGGATTGAGGTTTCTACAAAAACATATGCTCAGAGTTGGACTTCAAACGCCAATCCTTGACTGTAGTCCTGAACCATATTTTGCAAATTTAAGTACAAGTTCTTGCTAAACGCCGTTCATACGGCGCTCGTTGATATATTCCTTTCATCTTTCATAAATATAATAAAAATTGTTTTGATAAGATTAAAACGCTTGATTTCTGGAGATAGGGAAATCCTTAGATCATGCCAAAGGCAATGTTATGACTCCAGTAAGTCTAGACTATGTCTAGACACCTGGCATAGGGCAACATTCCGAGGCTCATATAAGGAAGCCTTGGCAAGCACAGATATCCAGTACTCACCAGCGGCAGCCCTTTCACCTCCAGCTCCGCTGTCAAGCATCAAGCCTTCCACCTACTAAACCAAGTATGTCCGTTTCTGGCAATAGGCCTAGGTGATGTTTCAGCTACTCAAGATATCCGGTCGCAGAACTTCAACAATCTGATGAGCTAGATAGATCATAAAATAGCTAGACTGCGATATGTTCAAATTCTTGACGCCTATGCCATGCTGCAAGGAACATACCAGATGAGCCCAAGCTTTATGATAGTGCAAGCCTTGGTTGTAGACATAAGTCAACCATGCTCACGCTCACCATAGCTTGCGCTTTCGGAAATCCTCTATAAGATTAAAAAGGGATTAGTAGCAGTACTCAGGTGAGCCCAGGCTTTGTGGTATTGCAAACCTTGGTTGTAGACATAAGTCATCCAAGTTCCCAATCGCCATAGCTTGTGCTTTCCAAGATTCTTGGAAAATCAAGTCCATTGAGCCTATTTGCAGCTCTGCAAGTTTCCCATGGAATATTTGGCAGCCAATCATATTTCAAGGATTCCGAATCTGTCCTTGGTTTAGCTCTCCGAGCATCCTAGCAAACGCTATTTAAGATTTTCGATTTTTTCGTAAGGGTCCCCCCTTACCTACAATTGACTTTCCAACCTCAATTTCGCCATAAATGAGGCCAAAAATCAAATTTCTGGACCCGCCATGCCACCCTCCTGGGTTGAATTACTATAGTGACATTGAGTTTGTAGCCCAAGGCCCTGTCAGTATGGCTGCCGGACAGAACGGACGGCGGATGGCAGATGGCGGATGGATCACGGATGGACACTTTTTGAAAAGTTTTTTGGACATAACTTGGTCAATTCTTAACCAAATTCAACACACTTTTTTGATTAAAGCTCTGTGTTTGCTTCGTCCATTGAGCCTATTTGCAGCTATGTAAGTTTCCCATGGAATATTTGGCAGCCAATCTTAATTTTAAAATCCGTAATAGGGTTGGTCTTTGGCTAAGAGGGGACCATGCTGCCGCTTTGCTTGCATGGCCCCAATTTTGAGAATAGCCAAAAAGACTTGAGTTTTTTTTTCACAGGTTATATATGCCGATTCTAAATCTGTGCTTATTTTTAAATTTGGTTGAAAAACCATGGACTTCCTTTTTTGAGTGAAAAATGGGAGGGCTGGGGAGGCTGGAAGAGAAAATTTTTTTTAAAAAAAAATTCATTGTTGAATAGACCAGTTTTGTGTAGTTTTTTGCAAGGATTCCGAATCTGTCCATGGTTAAGCTCTCCAAGCATCCTAGCAAATGCTATTTAAGATTTTCGATTTTTTTTGTAAGGGCCCCCCTTACACTTAATCGATTTTCCAACCTCAATTTTGGCATAAAGGAGGCCAAAAATCAAATTTCTGGACCCACCATGCCACATTCCAGGGTTTAATTACTATAGTGACATTGAGTTTGTACCTATAGACCCTGCCAGTATGGCTGCCGGACAGAATGGATGGCGGATGGCGGATGGATCATGGACGGACACTTTTTGAAAATTTTTTTGGGCATAACTTTGTCAATTCTTAACCAAATTTAACAAACTTTTTTTTATTAAACCTCTGTGTTTGCTGCAACCATTGAGCCTACTTGCAGCTCTGTAAGTTTCCCATGGCAGATTTGGCAGCCAATCATATTTTCAAAATCCATAATAGGGTTGGTCCTTGGCAAAGAGGGGACCATGCTTCCACTTTGCTCGCACGGCCCCAATTTTGAGATTTGCCAAAAAAATTGAGTTGTTTTGGTTCACAAGTCATATATGTCGATTCTAAATCTGTACTTACATTTAACTTTGGTTGAAAAACCATGGACTTCCCTTTTTGAGTGAAAGATGGAAGGGCTGGGGTGGCTGGAAGAGGAACAATTTTATTTCAAAATTCAATGTTGTATTGACCAGTTTTGTGTAGTTTTTTTGCAAGGATTCCGAATCTGTCCTTGGCTTAGCTCTCCAAGCATCCTAGCAAACGCTATTTAAGATTTCCGATTTTTTTTGAAAGGGTCCCCCCTTATGTTCAATTGACTTTTCATCCTCAATTTCGACATAAAGGAGGCCAAAAATCAAATGTCTGAACCCGCCATGCCACCCTCCAGGGTCAAATTACTATAGTGACATTGAGTTTGTAGCCCCAGACCCTGCCAGTATGGATGCAGGACAGAACGGACGGCGGATGGCAGATGGCGGATGGATCACGGATGGACACTTTTTGAAAAGTTTTTTGGACATAACTTGGTAAATTCTTAACCAAATTCAACACACTTTTTGACCGCGGAGCGGCCCGAAGGGCCGCTCCGCGGTCTATAGAGGTTACTCAACTTTTGTCCTCATATATATATATATATGTATGTATATATATGTATCTGCAAGTGCTGGGCACGGGCGAATTCTCAACGGATCTGGACATACTTTTTTTTTCCTGAAAGCTATAATGTGCCGCTTGGATCCTGGGGGGGTGGAGCTGGTGCCGGACCATTAGAAACATTACTTTCCTGAGTAGGAAAAAGTTTTTCCCGAAAATTACCAATTTCCTCTGTAGCATCTGAACGGCTGAGAATTGCACACAAGACTTGTGTTTTTTTATTCACAATTCATGTATGCTGGTTCTAAATCTGTGCTTACTTTTGAATTTGGTTGAGAAACCACAGACTTTTCCTTTTGAGTCAAGAATTGTCATGTTGAATGGCTGAAAATTGCCCACAAGACTTGAGTTTTTTTGTTCACAATTCATAACTGCTGATTCTAAATATGTGTTTACTTTTGAATTTGGTTGAGAAACCACAGACTTTTCCTTTTGCTTAATTTTAGGATTTTGCTACATGTTAAGATGCTCCGCGGTCACCTATTGCGCTTTGCGCCATATACTTGTTTGATTAAAGCTCTGTGTTTGCTTCGTCCATTGAGCCTATTTGCAGCTCTGTAAGTTTCCCATGGAATATTTGGCAGCCAATCATAATTTTAAAATCCGTAATAGGGTTGGTCTTTGGCTAAGAGGGGACCATGCTGCCGCTTTGCTTGCATGGCCCCAATTTTGAGAATAGCCAAAAAGACTTGTGTTTTTTTTTCACAGGTTATATATGCCGATTCTAAATCTGTGCTTATTTTTAAATTTGGTTGAAAAACCATGGACTTCCTTTTTTAAGTGAAAGATGGAAGGGCTGGGGTGGATGCAAGAAGAATTCCTTTTTAAAAATTCAATGTTAAATCAACCAGTTTTGTGTAGTTTTTGCAAGGATTCCGAATCTGTCCTTGGTTTAGCTCTCCAAGCATCCTAGCAAATGCTATTTAAGATTTTCGATTTTTTTTGTAAGGGTCCCCCCTTACCTACAATTGACTTTCCAACCTCAACTTCGCCATAAAGGAGGCCAAAAATCAAATTTCTGGACCCGACATGCCACCCTCCATGGTCGAATAACTATAGTGACATTGAGTTAGTAGCCCCAGACCCTGCCAGTATGGCTGCCGGACAGAATGGACGGCAGATGGTCGACAGCGGATGGCAGACGGATCATGGACGGACACATTTTGAAAAGTCTTTTGGGCATAACTTGGTCAATTCTTAACCAAATTTAACAAACTTTTTTGATTAAAGCTCTGTGTTTGCTGCGTCCATTGAGCCTATTTGCAGCTCTGCAAGTTTCCCATGGAATATTTGGCAGCCAATCATATTTTCAAAATCCATAATTGGGTTGGTCCTTGGCTAAGAGGGGACCATGCTTCAGCTTCACTCGCATGGCCCCAATTTTGAGAATAGCCAAAAAGACTTGTGTTTTTTTTCACAGGTTATATATGCCGATTCTAAATCTGTGCTTATTTTTAAATTTGGTTGAAAAACCATGGACTTCCTTTTTTAAGTGAAAGATGGAAGGGCTGGGGTGGATGCAAGAAGAATTCCTTTTTTAAAATTCAATGTTAAATAGACCAGTTGGTGTAGTTTTTGCAAGGATTCCGAATCTGTCCTTGGTTTAGCTCTCCAAGCATCCTAGCAAATGCTATTTAAGATTTTCGATTTTTTGTAAGGGTCCCCCCTTACCTACAATTGACTTTCCAACCTCAATTTTGGCAAAAAGGAGGCCAAAAATCAAAATTCTGGACCCGCCATGCCACATTCCAGGGTCGAATTACTATATTGACATTGTGTTTGTAGCCCCAGACCCTGCCTATATGGCTGCCGGACAGAACGGACGGCAGACAACAGGCAAATCACAGATGGACACTTTTTGAAAAGTTTTTTGGGCATAACTTGGTCAATTCTTAACCAAATTCAACACACTTTTTTGATTAAAGCTCTGTGTTTGCTTCGTCCATTGAGCCTATTTGCAGCTCTGTAAGTTTCCAATGGAATATTTGGCATATATTTTTAAAATCCGTAATAGGGTTGGTCCTTGGCTTAGAGGGGATCATGCTTCCGCTTTGCTCGCATGGCCTCAATTTTGAGAATTGCCAAAAAGACTTGTTTTTCTGTTCACAAGTCATATATGCCGATTCTAAATCTGTACTTACATTTAAATTCGGTTGAAAAACCAGGGACTTCCCTTTTTGAGTGAAAGATGAAAGGGCTGGGGTGGATGGAAGAGGAAAATGTTTTTTTAAATTCAATGTTAAATAGACCAGTTTTGTGTAGTTTTTGCAAAGATTCCGAATCTGTCCTTGGTTTAGCTCTCCGAGCATCCTAGCAAACGCTGTTTAAGATTTTTGATTTTTTTGTAAGGGCCCTACCTTACGTTTAATCGACTTTCCAACCTCAATTTCGGCAAAAAGGAGGCCAAAAATCAAAATTCTGGACCCGCCATGCCACATTCCAGGGTCGAAATACTATATTGACATTGTGTTTGTAGCCCCAGACCCTGTCTATATGGCTGCCGGACAGAACGGATGGCAGATGTAAGGTGCATGACTCAGGTCTGGAGCGTAGCCGCAACAAGGCAGCTCCTGCACCTTAGACCTGCCTCTGAGATCAGTCCTCTCTCCTGCTTCCTTGCGATAAAACCCTACTGCTCCTCTGCCCATGTAACCACACTACAGAGTCCTACAATGGTTTCGTTTCACCAGGCCTGATCCTTGCCCTTGCGCAGCAACATCCAGGATAGGGTAGTGAGAGACTCTCGCAACCTGGCTCTGTCGTGGGGCCTGGATCAGCTCTGTGGACTCTGAGCCACAAAGTTCACTCTCACCTCCCCCATCCCCTCTTTTCTTAGCCTTCTCTCTTCCATCTACCCCTTCTCCCTAGCATGCCTGCTCCTCAATACCATCTCATGGGCCTCAAAGCCTACTATGGAGAAGGAAATGCCACGCAATGGCTGACCCATTTTGCTGAAATAGCATTCGCAAAAGGCCAAAATCAAAACACCTGGCATACACTGATTGTCCCATACTTGGAAGGACCTGCGTTAGACACCTACAGAGGATTGCCAGAAGGCGCTCAAGGGAAAGCCAGCTATGACATAATAAGAACCGCTTTAGTCGGCACTTTCAATAGCTCCCCAGAAGTAAACCGGTTATTGGTCTGCGAAGGCATTGTCCAGCAGCCAGGAGAAAAGGTCATGGCATTCTTGGCCAGGCTACAAAAAGTTGTCGATCAGCGCTTTCCCATCAGCCCTACCTTTGTTGAAGAAACGCAGGCAGTGTTGCTCAGGCAATTTTTCTTAGGAGGCCTATGACCAGAATTACGATTTGCGCTGCTAAACAGTGGGGCAGCCCCCAACTCAGTCACAGATTGTGCTTTGGCAGCAAAGAGGAGTGAAGATTTGTTCGGCACCCAACAATCGGTCAATCAGCTCAGCCTAATGTTCAGCCAGCAGGACTTTGGCAGTCAAGCAGAAGAAGGAGCAGAGTCCCTCGCGCTGGAGCAAGGGAAAGAAAGAGGTAGAGGCAGAGGCCGTTTGTCCCAAAGAGGCCTGGGGCAAGGCAGAAATGCCTCCACGTCCACAAATCCTACAAGAAATTGCACTAACACCCCTGCTTTGGAAACGAAAATCTGCTTCTGGTGCCATAGAAAAGGCCATCTCCCTATGAATTGCTGGGTGCTGAAAGATTTTGTGACAATGGTGAAGGGTGAAACCGATGAACCTTGTGCCGAATTCCTGCCGAAATGCATTTCATTCATCCCCCATTTCAAACAGCGCTCACAAAGCGTTACTGGCAGCAGAAGCTCAGTGGGAAGACGCCAGAGGGCCAGAGGTCAGCAGCAAAGCATGTGGCAGCGCCCAACTACTTCTCAGCAAAGTGAAGAAAAGTCAAAAGGGCCAAGAGTGCGATTCCAGCGGCAGGTGAGCTACCTGGTGGAGGAAGAGCCTGAGCCTGAGGAGGAGGTAGAGGATAAGGCAGAAGGTGTCGCTTTCGACCCTTGGTACTGCCATGAAGAGGAGGAGGAAGAGCTGGAGGAAGAGTTGGAGGAGGATGAAGTGTGAAGTCAAGTCGCTATGAGTAGCGCAAAAGTCCTGCCAGCAAGTAGGCTCTCTGTGTGTGCGTTAGCACTGCGGGGGGAGTTAGTTGAGGTTCCAGGTGAGTTGAGAGGGAGTTTAAAAGAGGACTCAGATCAACAAGATAAACAGATGCCTTGATAAAGCTTTGTAATTGGCTGTCAAAGAATCATATTTTATTTTTTTATCTTAGAATGGCCACAGTCCCCTATTCTGGAAAGGGCTGGCAGTCAAAACAAGCACTAAAAGTGAGCCAAATCGGCAGTGAAAAGCCTTTTTTTCTGCATCGCTGCAGCAAGCGGCCTACAAAACAGGCAGCAAGCCTCACTGCTTTCAAAGCCAACCCATACCCAGAATTAAAAGCCATCTGGCTTAAAATAAAATCGTCATTTCCCCCCCCCCCCACACTAAATAATCCCGCAAATCCTACCACTAGACCTCTCGTTGATGTTTCAGAGCCAATGTTTAAATAAAACTTGGGCTACAATGACAATATCAGTTCTAAAACCCAGTCAAGATGAAGGCAGTCTGCCATACAAAATGCATTATGTACAAAGCTTATCAGAAGAACGTTCGAATTCAAGTATCAATTTAACTAAAGGAAATTGCTTATTTCGCACTTGCAGACGGTTGCCTGAGATACGGCACTGCCTGATGTTTCAAAAACAACGTTTTAGAAAATTGACCTTACAACAAGTGATTAGTGCCATGTTTGTTCACTCATTTTGCTTGGTCGCAAAATAACTTGCGTCTTTGCGATTGTGAAATATAAAGCCTGCAGCTTAGCCAGCTAAGCAAAGAAATCAAGCGGTGCTAAGGCTTGGTTAGACAAAACATAAAAGAGCAATCATGAGAAAATTGTGAAGTCAAAACACAGCTTCACAATCCGATGGCCATGTCTGGCTCCTACCCAGCCATAGCATAAAAAGAGAGCAAGAAGCTCATTCTCTGCCGTTCATTGCTCCACAGTCACCGGAACTAAGAAATGGAAAATCCTCCAATGCCGCAAGAAAACCCCCAACCCTTGCAACCCATGAACCCAGCTCAAGCCTTTTGGCCTGAAGCAGCTCCCCCACGCCCATTTGCTGAGACATTGCGGCCACTGGAGGAGCCCTACATCTACCACTTTCTGGACGCCCGGCACCCAGCTACCCTTCAAGGTTCATTCTAGTGCATATGCTAAAGGCAAATGGAACTTTTCTGTGCTAGACAATGAGTTCCCACCGGAGATGGATGGAGACAGTCCCCAGCAAGCAGGCCTACGCCTGCTCTCCCATGGCCTCATCCAGGGCCAGTACTTCGAGGTTGTGAGCAGCAAGGCCATCGGGTGGAACGCCGCCATGTGCCTCCGCCGCCACGACGATCAACGGCTATCAGCTCTTTGGGTTATACCTCTTCCCAATCCTATACCAGGACTCTGCCTAAGACTGAGGCTGGTTCGCAGGCCAACCTATGCCCCCTACCCTACAAGGAGGAGACCGCGCTGATGCCAGACTTGGAGGAAGAGAAGGCCTGCGCCAGACGGCTGGCATGGCACATTCAGCGCCTCATGTGCGGCAGCGACCTCTGGCTGCCCAACAAGGCCCAGCCCATCAACTTCCACGGATCCAGCCTTCAATGGCTGCTGGCCAACATTGAGCACACCAGCCCAAATGGCCCAGTTATTTTCTCTTTCAATCCCCTGTTGGCCAAGATGCATAAATGGAGCTTGCAGATCAAGCAATTGGCTAGACAGGCAGAGGAGACGATCGAGCGGTGGGGCTTCGACCCCTTCGACATGGTGGACCAGAACGGGTTCACCAACTGCAATGTGATCCCGGTCCTCATCACCGCCGAGGCCATCAGCTGCACAATCATCCAGGCCAACCTGCACATGAAGCACAACAACGTGAACTTCCACCAGGCCGGGTCCTGCGTCACCAACCTTGCCACCGGGGAGCAGGTGAAGCTCCAATACAGCAGCCTGAACACGATGGTGGCCGCGCACAGCCTGCTGTCTGCCGCCAACACCATCTTCCTATGCCCCAAGGTTGACAGACTCAGTTTCACCTTCGGTATAAACCTTTTCTGGACAACAGGTCATTCGCTACCTCCCGCCTCCTCCACTAGCGCTGCATGAGAATCAACCAGAGAATCCAGAAAACCCCCAGCGCCATCTGCAAGACCCCGAGCAGGTATTGTTTACCAGATGCTTCTATCAGCGAAAAATTCCTGAACAATGTCTCTTAGGCCAGTGGAAGCCAGAGCATGCCCACCCTGCACCGTCGGCCACCCCAGCAAGTCAGCCTCCTCACAAACACAAATCTGGCACCCAACAATTCCTCCCAGGCACCCAATTAGCTGCCTTGCTGAGTATGGCTATGTGGAGGAAGTGAAATAAAGCAATATTAAAAAAGTTTACAAAATAAACAAACAATAGAAAAAATTAAAGCGTTAAACATTAAATCGAAAATGCAAAATACGGAAAATGGCTCTGTTGTTTCACTTCAGGCAAAAGAAAATATTCCAATCCAAAAGCTACAATTCTTTGCTGCCATAAGCGCGTTCATTTATAAATGCGCAGAGCCAAAAAACAACAAACGTATGGATTGAGGTTTCTACAAAAACATATGCTCAGAGTTGGACTTCAAACGCCAATCCTTGACTGTAGTCCTGAACCATATTTTGCAAATTTAAGTACAAGTTCTTGCTAAACGCCGTTCATACGGCGCTCGTTCATATATTCCTTTCATCTTTCATAAATATAATAAAAATTGTTTTGATAAGATTAAAACGCTTGATTTCTGGAGATAGGGAAATCCTTAGATCATGCCAAAGGCAATGTTATGACTCCAGTAAGTCTAGACTATGTCTAGACACCTGGCACAGGGCAACATTCCGAGGCTCATATAAGGAAGCCTTGGCAAGCACAGATATCCAGTACTCACCAGCGGCAGCCCTTTCACCTCCAGCTCCGCTGTCAAGCATCAAGCCTTCCACCTACTAAACCAAGTATGTCCGTTTCTGGCAATAGGCCTAGGTGATGTTTCAGCTACTCAAGATATCCGGTCGCAGAACTTCAACAATCTGATGAGCTAGATAGATCATAAAATAGCTAGACTGCGATATGTTCAAATTCTCGACGCCTATGCCATGCTGCAAGGAACATACCAGATGAGCCCAAGCTTTATGATAGTGCAAGCCTTGGTTGTAGACATAAGTCAACCATGCTCACGCTCATCATAGCTTGCGCTTTCGGAAATCCTCTATAAGATTAAAAAGGGATTAGTAGCAGTACTCAGGTGAGCCCAGGCTTTGTGGTATTGCAAACCTTGGTTGTAGACATAAGTCATATAAGTTCCCAATCGCCATAGCTTGTGCTTTCCAAGATTCTTGGAAAATCAATTAACTCAGCTTCATCAACTGAAAAGAATAAAAATCTGAAAATTTCTATGAGGACTCCAAGCTGTGTGGTATTGCATGAAAGGCTGTAGATCCGGTCAGCCAGGTATCCAATAACCACATCTTGTAGTTCTACATAAAACTTCTGCTCATCAAACCTGGCAAATAGCTCCAAAGGTAAGAGTCACTATCCTTCGTTTCAATTAAACAGACTCCTTACCATTGTTGAAAGCTCTGATGTTTCATTAGCAGCACTTTTTCAATTTGACAGAAACAAAAGTCAATCCGCTCCCACCTATCATGGGTTTTTGGTAAATTGGACAAGGTGCAGGATGAGTGAAGCACAGCAGCAGCCGGGTGGAGTGGCAATGGGAGAAGAGCGAGAAGAAGTGCTGCAACCGACTCCCGCCATCGCCAAGCCCACCTACGGCAGTCCCCCGGAAGGAGTCAAGATGGAGTATCAAGACTGGCCGGAATTCAAAAAAGAGCTCGAACGGTACCACAGCTCTGTCTACCTGCTCTATCTGCGGTTTTGACAAAAATTTCTTCTCCTTCCGAGCTAATAATACTGTCTGCAAAAGGGTCTTGCGAAAGAACAATGCTCTCAAGGATGACTGGAGCCAGAAGCCGTCCTCAGTCAATCCAAACCCATTCAATGGCTTCCACAACTACCTCCAGGAAATCCAAGGTCCCGTTCATTTCTAAAAACTTGTCTCTGAACGGCCTTTGCAATTTAGCCGGCTGGAATGGCGAGGGTCTGGGAGCGGAGATGCTCCGCATGAAGCCCCTCATCAACTGGTTGAGCCACTGCTGCCAGGCAATCGAAGACGATTGGGAGGACTCCTGCCTACCTGTCCTCAAGCAGCCGGCCATCAACAGCAAGACGGGCTACGTGGAGGGCATCGCACATGGCACAGTTAGCACCTCCCAATCAGCCCCGCATTGCCCTATGCAAATCAGAGCATTTATAGAATCTCTGGGCAAAGATGGACGGAGCGATCCGCATGCTTTGCTACAAGAAGAACCAGTATCAAGACCACATGGACAAGGGCAAGCATCTGTATGAGGTGTTTGGAGGTGATCTTCAGGATTAACAGTGCCTCTGCCCCGTACATCTAACTTTGCTTTCTCCCTTTGCTTTGGCCAAATAGACAAGTAAGAAGAGAAAGCGCATATAGCAATGCCAGAAAAACCAGTTCCTTGTTTGAAGTTGCATATCACACAAACAAGTCATTTGTAAAAACAAGTTGTTTCGCTGAAACATACAGCAGATGCTTAGGCAACTAAATTGGCCCCAGAAATCGCACACGCCATTCTGATATCAGTATGCTGCAAGTTTCATGTGGTGCCATGGTGCAGTTATTCACCGTTTTTGTTAATTAATCCTTCAATCTCAACCAATGCTTTACGCAGCCACCTCAGCCTAACTAAAAAAAATGAACTGCCAGAGTGAAAGGCCACGCGCCTCACCCAAGCATAAACACAAAGGGTGTTTTTGAGACCCAAGCCAAGCGGTGTGCCCAAGCAATAAGTCATATCCTTTCCCGCACTGTGTCGCCTGGGAAAGGGCAGGCTGGCAAAGAGAGAGGGTGCAAAGCCACACCCCTCGTTATACCCCGCCTACAGCCAGCCTGGGCAGAGCACAACCGCCTCACTCCTAGTCTACTCCTACCCACAACCACCCACTTTGAGCCCATAGATGCATATGCAGAAGCCACTGCCCGTACCCTTCCTGCCCCTGTACCCCCTTTACCCGCTCCCATCCCTACTGCCACCGAGCCGCCCACAACCAAGGAGCCCGCCACAGCACCTAACAACTCTGCTACCACGCAGACCAGGAACCCCTCCTCCTGCGAAGGATGTAGGAACTGCCAGACGACCTGCCACCAAGCCCCGGTCAGCCTCCACCTCAGTCTCGCCAGGAGTGGACGCCGCCCGAGCCAGCAAAGCCGCAGAGTTGGCTGCCAAAGCCGCCAAGGCCAAGACCCAAGCCGCTGCCAAGATCGCCAAAGCCAAGGCTCAAGCTGCCAGAGTCGCCAAGAGGATCGCCAAAGCCAATACTGCCCGGCTCGCCAAAGCCTCATCCAAGGCAGCGGAACGTCCCAGCACGTCCAAGCAGCCCCAACGCCCGCTTCCGCCTCAGCTGCAGCTACCTAGCACCCCTGAGGCAGCGCTGAAGAATTCCCCATCGTCGCCGGAGACCAGCGCCGGTTTGCAACGCCTCAGGCATGAACGCCGCCAACAAGAAGACAACGTACTGACGATGGACCACCGCCCGCTCCTTCAGCTACGGCCGTCATTCCAGCTCCAGGACGCCCTCCATCACCCATACCTGGCCAGCAAAGAGGGCTTCGGGACCCTGCGCTCATTAAACCGCCCAAGCGCCTGGAGTGATCCTTCGACCTCTCAACTCCCAGCCTGCGAGCCTCTCTGCTCCCCGTCATCCGCCTCTCAGCCCCTTCTGCTCTGCCCTACGCCGACATCCTCCATGCTCCCCTTTCCTCTGCTCCCCATGCTCCCCAGTGATGCGATAGAGTGGTCAAGGTGATTCGGTTTCCGCATAGGCATCTCTCTGGGCTCTCTTAGGTAGTAGAACTTCCACGCCTCCTATGTAAGTTCTTAGGGGAGGTGTAAGGTGCGTGACTCAGGTCTGGAGCATAGCCGCAACAAGGCAGCTCCTGCACCTTAGACCTGCCTCTGAGATCAGTCCTCTCTCCTGCTTCCTTGCGATAAAACCCTACTGCTCCTCTGCCCATGTAACCACACTACAGAGTCCTACACAGACAACAGACAGATCACAGACTGACACTTTTTGAAAAGTTTTTTGCGCGGCCGAAGGCCGCCTGCCGCGGAGGGCAGGGCAGCCAGAGCTCCGGAGGCCGGAGGGCATGGGTGCGGAGGCCCCGGAGCGTAGCCTAGCATGCGAAGCATGCTAGGCGAAGCGTAGGGGCCGTAGCACCCATGCCTGGAGGCCGGAGGAGCTCTGGCGCCCTGCCCGAAGCGGCGGGCGGCCAAGGCCAGCTTAAGCAGTTACCCCATTTTTGCGTCCGTCTGTCCGCATATATATATATATGTGTGGTTCCGGGGCCGGGCCTCCGCGGTTTTTCAACGAAATTGGCTAATTTTTTGCATGAAGGTCCTTCTGGGTGGTGTCTCCAGGCCATTTTTTGGGATGGGCGTAATTTTTCGATTTTTGCCCAAAACTCAATTTTTTGATGTTTCAAAGTACCAAAATTTATAAATAGCTGGTTTTTCAATGAAATTGGCTGAAATTTTGCATGAAGGTCCACCTGGGTAATATCTCCAGGTCATTTTTGGTGCTTGGCGTAATTTTGCGTTTTTTTCCCAAAACCTAAAATTTTGATGTTTCAAAGTACCAAAATTCATAAATCGCTGGTTTTTCAATGAAATTGGCTGAAATTTTGCATGAAGGTCCGCCTGGTAATATCTCCAGGTCATTTTTGGTGCTTGGCGTAATTTTGCGTTTTTTTCCCAAAACCTAAAATTTTGATGTTTCAAAGTATCAAAATTCATAAATCGCTGGTTTTTCAATGATATTGGCTGAAATTTTGCATGAAAGTCTGTCTAAGTGGTGGTTTAGGACCTTTATTGGGGTTTTGCAAAATTTTAGATTTTTTTCTAAAAAACTTAATATTTTGATGTTTCAAAACTGAAGAACTCATAACACCCTTGTTTTTAAACAAAATTGGCTGCAATTTTGCATGAAGGCTGGCTGGAGGCTTTGGACCATTATTTGGGCTTTGAGAAATATATGGGGTTTTCCCTAAAACATAAAATTTTGATGTTTCAAAATTGAAAAATTCATTAATCCTTGGTTAATCAACCCAATTGGCTAAAATATGCTCATGTAGCTTCACAATATTGCTTGGAATAGAGGCCGCGCATCTTGGCGACAGCTGAGAATACCTTGTTGGGCATAACTTGGTCAATTCTTAACCAAATTTAACACACTTTTTTTGATTAAAGCACTGTGTTTGTTGCGTCCATTGAGCCTATTTGCAGCTCTGTAAGTTTCCCATGAAATATTTGGCAGCCAATCATATTTTTAAAATCCGTAATAGGGTTGGTCCTTGGCAAGAGGAGACCGTGCTTCCGCAATGCTCGCACAGCCCTAATTTTGAGAATTGCCAAAAAGACTTGTGTTTTTTTGTTTACAAGTCATATATGCCGATTCTAAATCTGTGCTTACATTCAAATTTGGTTGAAAAACCATGGACTTACTTTTTGAGTTAAAGATGGAAGGGCTGGGGTGGCTGGAAGAGGAACATTTTTTTTAAAAAAATTCAATGTTGAGTAGACCAGTTTTGTGTAATTTTTGCAAGGATTCCGAATATGTCCTTGGTTTAGCTCTCCAAGCATCCTAGCAAATGCTATTTAAGATTTTCGATTTTTTTGTAAGGGCTCTCTTACGTTTAATCGACTTTCCCACCTCAATTTTGCCAAAAAGGAGGCCATAAATCATAATTCTGGACCCGCCATGCCACATTCCAGGGTCGAATTACTATATTGACATTGTGTTTGTTGCCCCTGACCCTGCCTATATAGCTGCCGGACAGAACGGATGGTGGATGGTGGACAGCAGATGGCAGACGGATGACGGACAGACACATTTTGAAAATTCTATTGGGCATAACTTGGTCAATTCTTAGCCAAATTTAACAAACTTTTTTTTATTAAAGGTCTGTGTTTGCTGCGTCCATTGAGCCTATTTGCAGCTCTGTAAGTTTCCCATGAAATAATTGGCAGCCAATCATATTTCAAGGATTCCGAATCTGTCCTTGGTTTAGGTCTCCGAGCATCCTAGCAAACGCTATTTAAGATTTTTGATTTTTTTGTAAGGGTCCCCCCTTACCTACAATTGACTTTCCAACCTCAATTTCGCCATAAAGGTGGCCAAAAATCAAATTTCTGGACACGACATGCCACTCTCCATGGTCGAATTACTATAGAGACATTGAGTTTGTAGCCCCAGAACCTGCCAGTATGGCTGCCGGACAGAACGGACGGTGGATGGCAGATGGCAGATGGGGGACGGATCATGATTGGACACTTTTTGAAAAGTTTTTTGGGCATAACTTCGTCAATTTTTAACCAAATTTAACACACTTTTTTTGATTAAAGCTCTGTGTTTGTTGCATCCATTGAGCCTATTTGCAGCTCTGTAAGTTTCCCATGAAATATTTGGCAGCCAATCATATTTTTAAAATCCGTAATAGGGTTGGTCCTTAGCAAGAGGAGACCGTGCTTCCGCAATGCTCGCACAGCCCCAATTTTGAGAATTGCCAAAAAGACTTGTGTTTTTTTCACAAGTCATATATGCCGATTCTAAATCTGTGCTTACATTTAAATTTGGTTGAAAAACCATGGACTTACATTTTTGAGTTAAAGATGCAAGGGCTGGGGTGGCTGGAAGAAGAACATTTTTTTAAAAAAAATTCAATGTTGAGTAGACCAGTTTTGTGTAATTTTTGCAAGGATTCCGAATATGTCCTTGGTTTAGCTCTCCAAGCATCCTAGCAAATGCTATTTAAGATTTTCGATTTTTTTTGTAAGGGCTCTCTTACGTTTAATCGACTTTCCCACCTCAATTTTGCCAAAAAGGAGGCCATAAATCATAATTCTGGACCCGCCATGCCACATTCCAGGGTCGAATTACTAT